>VONZ01000163.1:0-165000 GCA_012976165.1 Labeo catla
TGCACACTAACAAACCATACACAAATCTCAGTTTCACAAAAAAAATTGACTCTCATGGTTTTGTGGTCCAGGGTCACAAATGTGTAAATATAATATAATGTAATTTTAGTACTGGCTATTGTCATTGGCCATAACATTACTAATTGGAAATTTAAATTATTCCTAATCATGCATTTATCAGTGTTCTTGTTGACGTCAGATGTCTTGCATCTAATCAGAATTTATGCTGTTTTAGAATATTAATATATTTGTATTGTATTGTATTTGATTATACGTTCATTTCACAATTATTACGTTTAGTAACATTTTTAGGTAACACTTTACAATAAAGTTCTGTTAATATTATTTAATGTATTAACTAACATAAAATACATTTATTACACTATTAATCTTTATAAATGTTAGTTTGTTCATTGTTTGTTCATGTTAGTTCACAGTGCATTGACTAATGTTAAGAAACACAACTTGTGGTTTTAATAATGCATTAATAAATGCTAAAATTAACTAACTATGATTAATCAATGCTGTAGAAGTACTGTTCATTCTTAATTCATGTTAATCAATGTAGTTAACTAATGTTAACTATCACAGTTTTTACGAACTTGTATTTAATGTTTTAAAATATAATATGTGGTAAACGTCATAATATATTAATTTTTCATACTGTACTATAATAATGTGATGATTCAATTGACGTAGCATTTGAAACAGTTGAGTTTTAGTTTTTAGTATTTTAGTGTTTTTTTTATTATTTTGTTTTATTTATTAGACTAAATAATTGTGTTTTAAAGTTTAAAATAGATTTTTAATATTGACCATAACATTTTAATATTGTTGCTTCCCTGATCATACATAATCATCTAATCAGATTATATGCCGTTTTAGTGAAACGAAAATTAGCTCATTATTTACTCATACTCCGGGCATCCTAGCTGTATATGGCTTCCTTCTTTCAGACGAATCCAATCGGAGTTATATAAAAAAATTATTCTGGCAATAATTTTAAGCCTTAGAATGGCATAGACTGGTGTTTCTCTTCATCATCCAAAACAAGTCCAATAAAGTGCGTGCATCCATAATAAAAGAAAAAAAGAAAAAAGGGCCTCACGACTCCGGGGGTTGAATAAAGGCCTCCTGTAGGAAATCAATGCATTTTTGTAAGAAAAATATCCATATTTTAAAATGTAAGAATCAGTTTAATCTAGCTTGCGCCGGCTGGTTGTACATGGAAGCTGCTCTAACCTCTAAAGTGACGAACGTGAGCGCGTCGTGGAGAGAGGTACACACATCACCGGTCACAAATTAGAAGTTCAAAACAATGATTTGTGCATGAAAAGGTTTTTGAGATAAACCAAGAGGAGACTAGTTTTCCTTTGCTAAAGTAAGGACACTTTGCATCCTTTGCTCCTGTAAACAAACATTGGTTTGTGCGAGACTCGCTTGCGCAGGTGTCATTCACCTGGAGCTGCTTCCATGTACGACCAGTCGGCGCAAGCTAGATTAAAGTGATTTTTACGTTTTAAATATGGATAATTTACTTACAAAAATGCATTGATTCGTTACACACCGGAGCCGTGTGAGGCAGTTTTTCTTAAGGATGAATACACTTTATTGGACTTGTTTTGGACTGATGAAGAGAAACACTCGTCTATGCCATTCTAAAGCTTGAAAGTGCTCTCAGTAACTCTGATTAGATTCGTCTGAAAGAAGGAAGTCATATACACCTAGGATGCCTGGAGGGTGAGTAAATAATGGGCGAATTTTCATTTTTGGGTGCCCTAACCCTTTAATACACTTAGTGTTTAGTTTTAAATTACTTTTGTATGATGCAAATTTTAATACCTTGAGTGGCATTTGAGTTGAGAACAACTGATCAAGTTTTTTTTGTATTTTCTTAACTGCAAAGTCATCATTCACCGGGCAGAAATGAGGTAGAACCTCACATGAACAGGTTGCTTGACATTTTTGTTTACTCTTCTATGATAAACAATTTTGGCCCTGTGTTTGGGGTGCCACTTGACGTCCGATGTAGAATCTATGTCCTGAAGCAAAACCAGTTGAGAAGCGGTGCTGTAAACAACACGTTTCTTTCTAATGTTGATGAGAACACCCAAGATTTGACTAGTTCCACCTTACAAATGATAAGGTGACTCTTTCATCAGAATATATCCCCCGCTCTAGCTGTCCTGCTGCTGTTGATCTGATCTGGGCCAGTCGGTACTTGAGCAAAGAGGCTTTGGACTTCACATGAACAGCAGGTGTGCTGCCCTCTGAGTCAATTTCCCACCTATGGCTACATCCCACGGCGACTTCTCAGCATTGCAATATCTAGCACTGATATTCCTACCTCCTCTGAGGTCACGCTATATATTATTGTAGTGCTGTTTGGTAGATTGCACTTTCTTTCTTCTCCCTTTTTTTTTTTTTTACATTTGAACCATATTTTGTCTGATTGTGTTGTCTGACTTTCGTGCTTGTTTTGTCTTGTTTTAGTCAGCTTTATCCAACGGATTTAACATGTTACTTCTCTTATGCAAGCCATTATGAAAATAATTCCCGCTGACATACTTTTCAGACTGTGTTGTTGTGATGTTTACTGTGGATCAAACCAGATTGATTATCAGCTCGCGTTTCTAGAGCGAGAAAAACAGACGAGAAAGAGGTTTGCGTGTCCGGAAGGACGAGTCGGTATCCAACACTGAGCTACAGTCTTCAGTCGCCCTGAGATCTCCATGGTACCACTTCATCTTATACTCTTAATGACTTAACTCATCTAATTATTTGTTCAGTGAGAAGTCAATTAGGAGATTCCCCAGGTCTTGAGCAACTGAGAGATCAGTGAGTCCAGACGAGCATAAAAGAAGAAGAAAACGTCTCTAAATGACCATGAGAATCACTGTGATATTACCACGACGGTATTTGTGATGGAATGCACTGATTCATAATTTTAATGGGAAAAATATGAAACGGCTGAAACAATGTCATTTATAATAACTCGTTTTGTTCAGGCTTTCTTTGTTGTTTCCCTTCAGTTGTTTTTAAACACGCACTGGAATTAGTTCAGAAACGAGGGCAGAGCGCATTGTCAAAAGCCAAACAAGCATCGATTTGAATCCAGCTTCACATTCAGTATTAATTTCTCATCAGCTTAGAAATAATCTCTATTAGTTTGGATTTGCCAACCCATTAAAGCTGATTTTTGCTTGTACCATATGTAGATTTAACATTAGCACGTAATCCTGAGCTCGTCTGCTACCGAGCACATGTGTCTTGTCAAAACATAATCTGGCATGTGTGATAGTATCATTGGCTTTTTCAGCAAATAAACAAGGGCGAGTCATGACAAAAACAAAAGCATCTTTGCCTCGGGTTTGCTGCATCAACATGAGGCACCAATTGCAAAACAAAGCTAATTATTTGCATGTTGAAAGTAACGAACAAGCATGACCTAAGATTTTTCTCATTTTCATCAAAGCGAACGCTCTCATTTGCGTTTAATTAAAAGTGAAAGCCTGGTAGATGTAGGCATTGCAGGGGCGGTGCTTGAAATAAGCAGACTCACAAAGGTCACGCTATGAAAGAGCGGCTCATCTGTAATGATTGGCCACCAGCCCTCGGTCGTTCATAGAGAAATAAAGAGAGAGTGAGGGAGATGGAAAAGTGTGTATGCGTGGAGCAGCCTCACAAATGTCGTAATGTGTGTAGCCACATGGCTCAACTTTCAAAGGGACTAATTAATAAAACAGCATTGGCCGCCTCATGTTGCTTGTCAGTGTGGACAAAAGCAGGCCTGTTAAGCTTCGGACGCCCTATTCCCTTGCCAGCTAACTCAAGTCGGCCAAATGATGGGAGGCCTTATTTCGCCACGGGCAAGGCAATCGCTAATCAGCTGTTAATGAGCTTAATTAGACGTTCAAATATCTCAGCGTATCAAACGGCTCAGTGTTTGACATGTGTCTGATACGCTGCCCAGCTCGCTTTGAAAGTGAGCTTCATCCACATCAGTATAATTAGGCCTACTAGAAATATCTGTATATTTATTAGAATATTAACATATATGCTATCTTATTTAATAAATCATTTTGAAACCATGTAGTTTGTTTCCGTTTTAGAATTCTTTTTGATTTTATCTTTTTATTTCATAAGCTATTTCTAAACCAGGACATTTTTCGCGTCTAAAACGGATTTATTATGTTGATTTGTTGTATATATGGAAGCAGTTCTGAAATGTGATAGAAAACTGGTAGTGTTAAAAAAGGAAAACTTGAGTTAAAAATAGGGCTGAGACAATAAATCATTCGTCATGATTTTTGGATTGATTCTGGAATCAATCTGGAATCAATTTTGAGCTTCTGTGATGTGTGATTAATGTAAACACAGCCCACTAAGGACACTGTTGTAATTAGCGTCAACCTTTTCAAACTTTTGATTATTTTAGGTTCAATTGGTGTCTGTGGAATTGAAAGCAAGCAGAGTACGGCTGTATCTAAAGCAGGCAGTGCCATCTGCTATTAAATACTAAGCTCAAAATTGATTCAAGAATCGCGTTGTGCTTGGAAAATCACAGAATTGTTGCAGAATTTCTCGATTCGAAATGCATCGATTTATTGTCCCAGCCCTAGAGTAAAATGTTTGCCAAAGCAACCATGCCATTTTAGCTTCCTTTTACAAGTCTTTGAGCTCTTTTTTTCTTGACTTGCGTTTCATAGATTTGGCAATGCACTTTGAATGTTGTACCAGGTGAGCTGCTGAGCAGGTTTACCTTGTCAGAAAAGCCATACATATAAAGCTGGTTATGTGATTCAGACATCAAAATGTATTAGTTTAACAGAGTTTCCACAGGTCCTTGAAATCCTTGAAACTTTGTGAATATGAAAAAAATTCAAGGCCCTGGAAAGTTTTTGAAAATAAACATAGATACAGGTATTTGAAAGTGCTTGAATTTATTTTGTGCATGAAGTTTTCTGGAAAATATTCCATATTATTTCCTCCGGTCTGCAACATACTAGCATACTAGCTTGCTTGATTTACGTTGGTTACGCACATTACGTTAAGTGTTTCACATGTGAGGTACTTTGTGTTGTACGTTCACACGCGCACAAAACTACTACGATGGTACCTCAATGTTTCACAGACACACCGTGAGACATCGCAAAAATAGGCTGAAATGTGATGCCTGGAAAATGCAAGTTTCAAGATATTTGGCTCACCAAAGGTGACTACAAAGAAATGCTTGCCAGAGATCCAAAGGACTATCACTTGGCCTGGAGAACAGAATATTCTTCAGTTTTATACAAAACAGAAATACGACATAGAATATCAGATCTCTGTCATATGGTCAAAAAAAGAATATTTTAAAGGGGTCATCGGATGCAAAGTTCACTTTTTCATGTTGTTTGAACATTAATGTGTGTTGGCAGTGTGTGTACACATCTACCCTATAATGATAAAAATCCATGCAGTGGTTTTTAATTAATCTGTAAAAATAATATCCTCTTTTTCAAATCGAGCCATTCTTGGATGCCTGTCGGTGTGGCGTCACACCGACAGAGGCCGCTCCCATGTTTGTTGATTGACTTGAGCATCTTACCTCAGATCAGCTGTTACAGTCCGACCTCCATTGTTTCGATTCCGAAGCAGGGATGTAAGAGATATTCTTGTCTAACTGAGTGAGGTGTTGTGTTGCTGGATGTGATAATGAACATAGTGGTCGTCATTTACTCCCGACATCTGAGCCACTGAAGATGCAGTGGATTACGTTTGTTTGTGAATGGAATGCACCTCCCGATCTACATAAATGCGTCTGTGTTCGCGCAAATCATTTGTGATCCAGCGTCACCTACAGCAGAAGTAAGTATAAGGGGTTTTTTTTTATGAATCTCTGCAATCACCTTTCCTAATAACATGCTAGTAAGCAAGTTTAGTGGCTAAACATGGCTAAATGCAGCTAAAGTAAACAGGCTCGTCACTCCACAGAGAGAAAAGAGGGGCGGGTTGAGCAGAGCTCATTAACATGATTTTTGCAGAGCTGATTTTGGCAAGGTAAAAAGGATGTTGTTTTACACAACCATTGAGATTTTTTTTTTAACCAAAGTATATTATAAGAATCATATCAACTTGTGGAAAATGGGCATCCGATGACTCCCTTTAAGGGTATTGGACCTGGAAAGTCCTTAAAAGGTTCTTGAAGTTAACTTGAAGGTTCTGTGAAGTTAACCAAGGTGTGGGAACCCTGGTTTAAAAATCATGCCGTGTTTTGAGGTCATGACATAATATTCATGACATATTGCAATGAGCCACTCAAAATAAGTCTTTTATAATCTAAAAAAAATTAAGGTTTTTGAGGAAAACATTCCAGGATTTTCCTCCATATAGTGGACTTCAGTGGGGATCAATGGGTTGAAAGTCCAAATTGCAGTTTCAGTGAAACCTCAAAAGGCTCTACACAATCCCAGCTGAGGAATAAGCTAAACGATAGGTCATTTTATAAAGACAATAAAAATGTTTATACTTTTTAACCACAAATGCTCGACTTAACGATTATGTTGTCACGTTGGAAAGGTCACGCGTGATGTAGGTGGAAGTACCAACCCGGTGTTTACATAGCGAATGTGCAAAGAAAGTCAAACGCCCCTTACAAATAAAGGTAAAACAATGATGTCAGACGAATTTGAAGTTGAAGGAGAAAATGAGATGGAGTTTTTTGCCCTACCCTACCTTTTTGAACCGAAGCACATGGATGAAGAACTAACCACATGTGACCTTTCCAACGTGATTATGTGCATTGCAGAACTAGTGTAAGATGACTTTTGTGGTTAAAAGTAAATAAATTTTTATTTTTTTTTTAGAAAATGACCTATTGTTTCGCTAGATAAGACCCTTATTCTTTTGTCTGGAATCGTGTAGAACCCTTTGAAGCCACATTGAAACTACCTTCAACCAGTTGATCCCCATTGAAGTCCACTATATGGAGAAAAATCCTGGAATGTTTTCCTCAAAAACCTTAATTTCTTTTTCAACTGAAGAAAGAAAGACATGAACATCTTGAATGACATGGGGATGAGTAAATTATCAGGAAATATCTATTTTGAAAGTGACCTAATCCTCTAAGCCCTCATGTTTACCACGTTGTTTTATCTGGTATTGTAGTACGTATGCTGTTCCAGGCCATTGTTTAGTGTCAAGTCCAACTCATGTTTGAGTGAGATCTATGTCATAGGTTAAGTTCTTAGTTTATGTTTGTTTATAGATCATCAATCTAAACAAACTGCACTTGGGTTCTCCATGTCATCGTCTGCTTCATATGAGCTATGCTATTGATTTCAAACTGTTTTTAAGCTATTCTGACCACTCCCGCAGAACCTGATTTTACCAAGTACGACATGTTCCTGGATCAACATCTTTGTTGACCCTGGAACAACATTGTGATTAACCAATCAGATTTGAAAAAACAGTTTATAGTTTTTGTGAAGTTTAGGCTTACAATCAGTGTTTGGTGGTTGTACATCAGTGTCATTCATCTATCATTTCCCCTGATTTTAGGGATTACTCATGGGTAGGGTTAGGTTTAGGTGTAGGGATGTGGTCAAGATTAAAATTTTGGATTAAAATGTTGTTCCAGGGTCTACAAAATATGTTGACCCAGGAACACATCTAACTCAGCAAAATCAGGACGTGCGACCACTCCCCATGTCTTCCATTGGTTGGAACAACAGATAACCACACCTCCAAATCCATACTATTGGTTAAGTCAGTGTTACAGTGTCAGGATGTTTTGGTAGAGCAATCTTTTTAAACGACAGTTACATGAAATAAATTGTTACCATTTTTTCTCATACATAATCACTTTAAGGAGTCAAATATCATATAATGGGAAGGCTAATTTTTGATCAGATTTTTAAAATATTGATTAGAATGTGCTCCTACAATTTTATCTGTGATCCTCAATTTTTTAAGTTAAGTAAGCGTAGAGCCCTGAAAAGTAATTACACAAAAATCCTCCAAAAATGTTGTTAAGACCGTCTATTCTGTCTTTTTTTTTTTTTTTAACAATATATGCCACAAAATCCAGCTCCGCATGCTCCAAGATTGTTAAAAGCATCCACTATGTTATAAATGAATTTTTCCTGCATTAATTGCAAGCTGTGATGCTTGTACCCCTCAGTACATTGCCAATTTGGCCCTGACCTGGGACTGACCTCTCCAAGTGCCTGTGCTGGAGGGGACGTCATGTTCGGCCTAAACTCAGACGTGCACACAAAAAAATCTAATAAAGCATATTATGGAAATAGAACGTGTGCAAGTGAAAAGAGAGCAGATTTATTCCCCTCTCCGCCTGCTAATATGTTTATACATGACGCTGTATAATGGCTCACTTCGAACAGATGCTCAGTGGCAACAGGGATAGAAAATACAGCTCTGTGTTTGTAGGCCAGACTTGCATTGATTGCTATAACAGTGCCGCGCGGTCGTTGACAGGGATCTCGCTGAGGAAATGAAAGCGAGAAGCCTGTTCTGTAGTGGCAAACCGCTCTGTAGAAACGTCAATATTTTAATCCCCCACGTTAATCATTTTCATCAGTCTGGTTGCATCTTAATGTGCGCCGACCAAGTTCTGAATTTTTGTCTCTCGAATTTGATTTACGAGCTTCATTTTATCAATTGATAATGCATGAAGACTGCACTGCGCTGGTAACCGCTGTCCGTTTCTCTTTGGGTAGGTCTGGGCATAGCCGCGTGTTCTCTAGTGATAATGCTGGTTTCATTTGGAGTGATGATTTACTTTAAGGTTGATATGCAGTGACTGAAAGCAGCCGCTGTCAGTAAGATAGGCAGATGTATCAGAGATGCCGTGACTTTAATTGTGTTGATTATTGGAGATCTTTCATAGTCGTATTGACTTGCTGTCCCGCCGCTGTTATTCTCCTGATAGTTTCGTTGTTTAAATGTAGATGTATATGGATATTGACTTGTGCCACTGTTATTCAAGATGAGAAACAAACGTCCAGCTGGATGTAAGAGTGATGGGGGCAATTTGCAAACACTGGAAGGCATGATTCGGTTATGCATTTGCATGTTCAAGTGAAGTTTTATTATGCAGAATATTAAAAAACAAACCAAAAAAAAAAAACGAATAATAATAGTATTGATATATTTAAAAAATATTAAAATATACATTCTCATTGCTGATTTATTTTGTTGGTTTGTACATTTTCTCATGTAAACAAAGTTTTGTTTTGCTTAATTATATTAATATGTGTGTGTATATATATATATATATATATATATATATATATATATATATATAATATATATATATATATATGTGTGTGTGTGTGTTTTATTTATTTATTTATTTATTTATTTATTTATTTATTTATTTATTTATTTATTTTTGAGCACCTAAACCTTTCTCTTAATCAAGCTGTCTTGCTTCAGTTTTGATATTTTGTTTCATGTGCAAGATAAAATAAAAAATAATCAAAATGATTAGTGTATCTAGAGGTATAACTTTCAGGCTGAATAAAATAAAATAATAAAATAAAATAAAATAAAATAAAATAAAATACAAAATGATTAGTATAATCATATATAGACATAACTTTCAGGCTGGATAAAATAAAATAAAATAAAATATGAAATATAATAAAATATAAAATAAAAGAATAGAAAATAGAAAATAAAAGAATGGAAAATAATTGAAAATAGAAAATAAAATAATAGAAAACAGAAAGTAAAATAATGAAAAATAATATAAAATAAATGATTGAAAATAGTATAAAATAAAATAATAGAAAATAGAAAATAATAAAACATCTAAAAAAAAACTATCTAAAACTAAAATTAAAGTGAATCAAAGCAAAATACAGATTAAATAATAATAATAATAATAATAATAATAATAAAAAAAATAAAAAAATAAAATGACAAAACCACAAACTTACTAACTTAAAATGAAAACTGAAAATATAAAAATAAAAGCTTACACAAAACATTAATAAATATGTAAAATAACATTCCTTGTAAATGCATCGTACGAAGAGCAAATAATGTGTAAAATGACTTAACATATTGCAACAAACTGCATGACAGAATAGAATAGAAAAAATAGAAAATCAATAGAAAATAGAAAACAATGTAAAATAATATGAAATAAAATAATTAAAAATAATAGAAAATAAAGTCACAGAAAATAAAAAATAAAATAGAATACACTATAATATAAAATAAAATAATTTAAAAATCTTTCATAAAATAAATATAAAATGTGCATGTGATAAAACAATATAATAAAATAAAACAAAATAATATACTGAATACAATATAATATAAAATAAAGTAAAAAATTCTAAAATAAAAACTTTCATAACAAAATAAATTCAAAATGTGCATGTGATGGTGTAATATTGTATGGAATAATTGGTTCTAACAACTATTTAACAGTTCAGTCCGAACACTATTGACCAGATTCATTTTGCATGAATCTTTTTATTTATTTATTAGTAAGTTTTTAAATATATTATTTTATTAATATATTAATGGTTGCATAAATTATTTATTTAATTGGTAGATGCCTTGCATTGTTGTTATTCTTTTTTCATTAAAAATTCAGAACTAAAATAAATAGTGAATAAATGAATTTAATATCATTTACAGAGTATATTTACATGTCAGAAAAGTCTATACTGTATAATTTACTACACAGTTTGATTAAAAAAAATGCAAAAAAACAGTAATATTTTGAAATATTATGACAATTTAAAGGAACTTTTCTATTCTTATTATTTTATAATGTAGTGTATTTCTGTGAAAGCAAAACAAAATTTTTGTTCATTATACTCCAATCTATAGTGTCACATGATCTTTCATAAATCATTCTTGTAAGATAAATTTTTTCTGAATTCTTTTGATAAAGAGAAAGTAAAAAAAAAAACAGCATTTATTTGGGAAAAAACATTTGGGAAAAACATTATAAATGTGTTTCTCTTTTGATTTATGAATTTTTATAAAAAAAAAAAAAGTAACATGAATACAGCCTCTTTTAATCTGTAATTAAAGTTCCTATTTTATGAGTGACTAGCATAAATTGTTGTGGTCATTTTGACATTATCATGAAATAGAGTTGTGAATCATTCAGCAACCACATTATCAGTTTTTTCACTTTTTTGGTATTTTATAACCACTGGCTCCTTTTTTTTTTCAGCACAAGTGTAAAATGCAATTTCTGAAGCAGCATGGCTGCCGGTGGCACGCCGGTGTTGATGTATTACGGATTCATGTGGTGTGAATCTCCTCGGCTGATTCCTGTCTGGGCCTCATTTGCTTTGGGGGGATATAGACGGGGTGGTGGGCGATGGTGAAAACATGCAATTTTGCTCCAGTCTCCCTGTGAGCACTGAGACCTAACAGCGTCCATACCTTGTTGCAGAGAACAAAAAGAATCCTTTGCAAGTTGATTCTTGGTCAAAAAGATGAGCTCCCTTCCAATAACACACAATCTCTTTGTGGTCAGACTGATTGATCTGACCCCTCTGTTATTTCATATATCTTGAAATAATTAAAACCAAATCAATGTTTGGCATAGCACAGAGACTGTAAAGAAACAGCATCGCTTATAATGCTGATACAACATGCGTTTACTCAGCTCTGCAGTTTTTAATGCGTTTTACTCATAGATTCTCTTTGCTCAAGAGTCTGAAGTAGCCAAGCTTTTGACCTTTACACCGCAACATCAAAAAGTCAAGGTCATTTTTGTCGGGGTATTTAATAGTATTCACCCTGACCTGCAAATAAAGTTTCTGCCTGGCCAGTGCTGAATTCTGATTCGATCAGCGAGCCCCTCAAAGGTCAATCTAAGCATTATTTCATTATTTTTTTGGTCCTTGCTGGATTCCTTGTGTGAGATCTCAAATGTTAGATTAAGACGTATTGATCCGTGTTTACTGTTGAGGTTATTAGTGAGTGAATGCACATGTATTATGCTTTTAATAAATCAGAATTAGGCCAGATAGCAGAAAAAATTGTAAGGGTTTGATTTATTTGTTGAAATGCTGGACCATCACTCAACGTTCAATTTGTAGCATTTATTCGGAGATTAATTTTTAAGTCTGGCTTATTATGGTTGTGCACATCTGTTAAATGAAACTAACTTGAGAGAAACAGCTGTCATGGTTGTGATATGTTAGGTGATAGCTAGATTATTGTAATATAAGTTTTTTGTACTTAAAGAAATTCATACGAATTCATGCAAATCTAAACTGGTCAATAGTGATTGGACTGGACTGGTTATAACCAGTTGTTCCATACAATATTACTGCATCACATGCACATTTTATATTTATTTTGTTACAGAAGATTAATGTATGTATGCATGCATGTTTTGTTTAATTTAATTTAATTTAATTTAATTTAATTCAAATTTATTTTTTTAAATTTTAATTTTTTATATTTTAATTTTATTTAATTTTATTTTTTGAATTTAATTGTTTTTATATTTTTATTTTATTTTATATTTTAAATGTAGTTGTTTTTATATTTTTATTTTATTTTATATTTTATTATTTTTTTTAATATTTTAGATGTAGCTGTTTTTATATTTTTATTTTATTTTGTTTTATTTTATTTTATATTTTACATTTATATTTTTTATATTTTTTAAAAATGTATTTTTATTTTATTTATTTATAACCTTGACGTTTTAATTAAATTTTATTTTAGTTTTTTATTTTAGTTTATTTCATATTTTAGTTATTTTTATTTTATTTTATTTTTTAATTGATATTATTTTAGTTTATTTTATACTTTTATTTTCTTTTATATTTTAGTATATTTTAATGCATTTTTAGATTTTATTGTTTTACATTATGAATTAAAATTTAGTTTATTTTTAAATTTAATTTTATTTTATGTTTTAGTTTCTTTTTTAATCTTTTATAATTTGTTGTTTTACATTTATGAGTTAACTTTATTTTAGTTTATTTTATACTTTATATTTTATTTTATTTTATTTTAAATGTTTGTTTCTTTTTTATTGTATTTTCGTATTGATTTTTTTTTTTAATTTTTAATTTTATTTTAATGTTTTATTTTGTTTTATTTTTTAATTAAATGATTATTTTATTTTATATTTTATTTGTATTGTTTTTTATATTTTATTGTTTTATTTTACATTTTGTACATTATTTTAATTTTATTTTAATGTGTTTTTTGTTTAATTTTAAAGTAAATTAAATTAAACAAAACTTTTATTTTATTTTGCTGTATTTTTTATTTAATTCAATATTTTATTATTATTATTATTATTATTATTATTATTATTTTTTTTTTTTAACCTGAAAGTTATTAGTATAGGTTACACAAATCAATTTGTATACATTTATAAAACACCAAAATATCAAAGCTGAAGCCAGCCAGTTTCATTAACGCATACGTTTGGGTACATCATTGTCTATTCAAATTTTTACACAAATATATATTATTATAATTAAACAAAACGAAACTTTGTTTACATGAGAAAATGCTCAGTAGTGAAGTACTGAACTACAAAATGTATGTTTTTACAAAGAAGAAATTGCAGTAAGGGCATATGCTAGAAGACCACAACCATCAAGCTATTATGGTAAATAAAACGTTACTACTTAGCGTAGCTAAAGATGCACAACCGACAATAGATTTATCGCTTGGTTTGTTTGTAGCGGCTTTTTAAAACGGACACACTGTGGTCCATCTCTGGGGAAAAAAGGCATAAATATAGTAAAAGTATATAGAAAGATTATGCTTTGTGCACTAATGTGGCTTTCAGACATTGAAGTTGATTTTGTGCAGCAGATGCGTGATACGTTCAAGACAATGTCAACAATTTCTCAGTAATTGTCAGTAATTTCAGGCCAATAAGTTTTTTGTTATGACAGATATGCAGACAAAGTTTCAACACAAAAGTGCATCTTATAACTTATTGTGCTTGCAAAGCAGTTCTGTGCAGACTAATTTCCATGAAGTTTTAGCACATATCACAATCACGAGCTATCAATCCGTTTTTCTTCTTTAAATATTCAGTTTAGTTTCTCGGTGATATTTCACATTAGACCCCAGATATCTATCGTATTAAACTATGAAATATTCTCTAGAAATAGGATTCTTATTGCTTCGGCCTATCTCTAAATTCAGACGAGCTGGCAGGGATTAGACCGCATGGGGAGGATTATCTGCATGTCCTCCTCCGTTCAGTTTTTCCTGCTTGAAACTAAAAAAAAAAAACAGAAGTCCAGCTGTTCCTTTTTTTTTTTTAACCTGGCCAAACAGGCTCAGCTTCACGTTTGTCCCTCCGCCTGTATTTAACATACGCAACAGACTGTGTTAAATGCTTTTAAAAGCTAAGCCAATTAATACCGAGTCAAGAATTAATTCTTAGGACTATACACTGGAGCTGCTGGGAGGTGATGAGACCTTGAGTGTGTCCCATCTGACTCGAGTGAATCGGGACGGTAAAGCGTAACACAGCCCGGAGAGGATTAGCCGGGCCTCACGGCCTTGCATCCAAAAATCAACCCTATTGTCTCGACTGCATTTGAATAACAATGCAGCAATGTAAGCTGACATTTTTTGATTGTACACCAGCACGCACAGCATGGAAATGCCGCAGTTTGGAGTCTATGAAACAGACGTGGGCGTCAGGAGATAAGGGCTTGCTGAGCTGGTGACTGGTTTGGCATGTGACAGGCAGGCAGGCCGATCTTCAATAAAGCCGCGTGATGAACACGTATCAATGGAGTACATATCATTTGTTAATTGATTTGTTGAGGGTAGTGCTGTTCAGGTGCCCTGTAATCCTGATTACAGGTCCAACCCGGACCCTTTAAATGCATATTGATATATTGATTGTGTGTGTTGCTCTGAGCTCTCCCATCCGACGGGGATCTTTTACACCTCACCCTTCGGCAACTAATCAGCCAATGGAGAATTATGCTTTTACATAACAGCTGTTTTCTCTCAGTCTTAGGATGATGACACTGTATCGTCCCACTGTGGGGTTTTTTTGTGGGGTGCTATTAACAGATTTTGATGTGAGCCGATCGTGGCTGCGCACGCACAGGATGTTTATGACCCGCTCCAGCTAAGCAAAGGTGGATCTGGGTCAGTAAAACACATCACTTTGTCACCTGCAGAGTGTGTTATATCTAATTTATGCATCTTCGTGGCCTCTGGGACAAACCTTGATGTTGTAGGATGCTTCTTGGCTGCTTAGATGTGGGTAAGGTGGTAGAAATAGAGCGCACCTTTTCCTTTGTGTTTTTTTTTTTTCCCAAACATGGTGTTGGATATTTAAAGGCCCTGTGAGCTTGAAAAGTTGCCACTTTGTGACTTCTCACAATTCTGACTTTTTTTCTTCTAACTGTGAGTTTTCATCTCGTAATTCAGATTTTTTTATTCAGAACTGCATGACATAAATTTGCAATTGCAAGTTGTAAAGTCAGAATTGCAGAATTACCTTGCAGTTCTGAGAAATAAAGTCAGAATTGCGAGATATAAACTCACAATTCTGAGAAAAGTCAAGTTTATGTCTCGCAGTTCAGACTTTATAATACACAACTGCGAGTTTATATCTCACAATTATGAGAAAAAAAGTACGAATTGTGAGATAAAAACTTACATTTGTGGGAAAAAGTCAGAATTAGACGATACAAACTCGCATTTGTGGGAATAAAATGAGAATTGCGAGAAAAAAGTCAGAATTGCATGACAAATTCGCAGTTGCAAGTTATAAAGTCAGAACTGCAAGATATGAACTGTTATGAGAAAAAAGTTCTTTTGGAAAGAAAAACAACAAAAAGTTGTTTTTGTCTCACAGTTCAGACTGTATAACATGCAATTGTGAGATACAAAATCACATTTGAGAGAGAAAAAAGTGAGGATTGTGAGGAAAAAGTGAGTTGCCAGATAAACTCAGAATTACTAGAAAAAAGTCAGAATTGTAAGATATAAACTCTGTTCTGAGAAAAAAGTCATGTTTATGTCTCGCAGTTATAAAAATATAAACTTGCAGCTGCGAGGAAAAAAATTCAGAATTGCGAGAAAAAGCCAGAATTGCATGACGTTCGCAATTGTGATTTATAAAGTTAAAAAAGTGAAAATTGCGAGGAAAAACTAAACTAGCAATTGCACAAAAAAAGTAAGAATTGTGAGAAAAAAGTCATAAACTTGCAAATGCGAGGGAAAAAAAAGTGAGAATTGCGAAGGATAAAAGTCGGATTTGTTAAATTAAGTTGCGAGAAAAAAGACAGAATTTCTAGATAAACTTCTAGAAAAAAGTCAGAAATTTGAGAGAAAGTCAGAATTTTGAGGGGAAAAAAATAAATTGCAAGAAAAAGCCAGAATTGTGTGACATAAATTTGCAATTGCGATTTATAAAGAGAAAAAAGTGAGAATTGCGAGAAACTAAACTAGCAATTGTGAGAAGTCAGAATTGCGTGATATAAATTCACAGTTGTGATTTATAAAGAGAAAAAAGTGAAAATTGCGAAGAAAAACTAAACTAGCAATTGCATGAAAAAGTAAGAATTGCCAGGTAAACTCAGAATTGATAGAAAAATGTCAGAATTGCGAGATATAAACTCTATTCTGAGGAAAAAGTCATGTTTATGTCTCACAGTGATGAAGACATAAACTCGCATCTGCGAGGAAAAAAAGTCAGAATTGCGAGGAAAAATTAAATTGCAAGAAAAAAGACGAATTTCTAGATAAACTCACATTTGTGAGGGGAAAAAAATTAAAATTTTGAGAGAAAAGTCAGAATTGTAAGGAAAAAAAAGAACATGACATAAATTCGCAATTGTGATTTATAAAGAGAAAAAAGTGAGAAGTGCGAGGAAAAACTAAACTAGCAGTTGCATGAAAAAAGTCCAAATTGCGGGGAAAAAGTAAGAATTGAGATATAAACTCAAAATTGTGAGGAAAAAAATTAGAATTGCGAAGGGAAAAAAGTCAGAATTGCAAGAAAAAAAGTCAGAATTATGATGTAAACTCACATTAGTGAGAAAAAAGTCAGAATTGTGAGGAAGGAAGTCAGAATTGCGAGAAAAATAGTCGGAATTGCGAGATACAAACTCAAATTTGTGAGGAAAAAGGTCTGAATTGCAAGTTTGTATCATGTAATTCCGAGAAAAAAAAACTCAGAATTGTGAGAGAAAAAGTCACAGTAACCTTTTGTTTTTTATTTAGTGGCAAAAACAGGCTTCCATTGTTTTGAGAGCTTGAGAGTCATTTTAATTTTGCCAAAATGCTGTTTTCACAAATGTCATACAATACATTTGAATTCATGTTTATGATTGACAGCAGATTTGCTTTATAGTTCTTATATTGCCATTTATTTTTGTCCTTTTTTTCAGTTTTTCAAAATAGATGCAACAAGCTAGAACATGCCACAATGTATTTAAATGTTCTTTATTTAAATTTAAGTATTTATTAAAACATTCACTTTTTAATTATCATTACTCCAGTCTTCAGTGTCACATAATCCTCTAGAAATATGCAATATTATATAATTATATTACTGTAATATGTTGATTTGATGCTCAAGAAACATTTTCCAGTTGTTCTACCTAATATTTTTGTGGAAACTGTTTTTTCCCCCCAGAATTCTTTGTATTAAAAGTTGAATAGAATATGAAGTTCAAAAAAGAACAGCATTTATTTGAAATCTAAATGTTTTATAACATCACACATATCTTTTATATCAATTCATTGCATAATTAAAAGACATTTTAAACAAAATAAAATCTAATGTATTAGATTGTATTACATAAACCAGAAAGGCAATGTATTACATTTACCTCTGTCTTAACTGTATGTTTTTAACCATAACATTCAATATGTCTGTTTTTGTTTTTTTTTTGTTTTTTAATGGATCAAAAAATAGTGATAGATCA
This sequence comes from Labeo catla, assembly GCA_012976165.1. NCBI lineage: Eukaryota > Metazoa > Chordata > Actinopteri > Cypriniformes > Cyprinidae > Labeo > Labeo catla. The sequence goes on from VONZ01000163.1 coordinate 17,925, forward strand.
TCATGTACTACAACATTTTTTGTCCAATCAAATGTGAGAATCTCCTTCTATTAAATCTTAGTTCATGCTATATATGTGACATAAGTAAAGCTGATTGGCTGTTTAAAAAAAAAAGGTTATCAAACTCCTATTTTAAAAGGAAGTACATCAGAAAAGGAAAGAAAACTATTTCATGTAATGAGGTAGTTTCATCTAATTAAAACACATCTGTCCATAACATTTCCTGCATCTTCAGATCCAGCAAGGACTGTTTCCAAGCAGCAGCAGCACAGATGAGGAAAAACAAGGCAACAAATTCATCAACCTTTAGGTCATTCGTGCACAAAAGGTCTGTTCCTCTCCACGTAGAAGGTGTCTGCCATTTTCACTTTGCCGTGAGACCCACAACCTTTACGCTGATGGAAGTATGGCAGTACATTTCTCTTGATCGGTCACTTTCAGATGCATTTGTAACAGTTGCCAGCCCGTCCTCGCAATCAGAGCCTGGAATCAATGAACTTTAATATGATCAGGAAAGATAAATTATTAGAGTGCATTAGTCATACATTGTAAAAAGCAGTTTGATAAGGCAGTGAAGCACTGCATAGATGCCAGGAATTGGTAATGACTCTCATTTACATTTTATCATCCCTCCGGCAGCTGAAAAACAGAGAGCAATTAGTTAATTTGTTTAAATAAACTCCTTAGTCTTTGCAATTAGCAAGTAGCAGATAATGGGGAATAATTCATCAGTTAGCTATTAATCGGGTCAGTAATCTCAGTTGTTAGATCTCAAGCTACTCTTCACACGATGTCGCTGCGTTTTTTTTGCTCTGCTAATTACGAAAGACAGCTTGGCTTATAATACAGAGCATATTGTATGAGCAGGGCATTAAGGAATTAGACATTTTAGTTTTGTTCACAATTAATGTCCAATCAAAGAGTTAATTACAGCGCTGTGTGAACATCCTGCTCTGAACGAACTGAACAAAAGTGTTCATTTCCTTTGCGGGTGACACATAAAGGCCGTGTTCATTTGGATGATTTGGAACAGTGAAGTAAATTTTCCTCTCAGCGATGGTGTCTTTGTCTTTGCTGCCATTGAGGTTGAGAAGTCTGTTCCTGTTTTACGTTCTGTATGTGTCAAGCAGGCCGAGCAGGCTCAGAAATATACATCGGAGACCCGTTTGATGGCACTTTGGGGGGGTTTTACAGGGTGCTGTAATTGAAAACAAGTCCAGACCTAAAGAAAGGGCTTTAAATGTCAAGTCAAGGTCAAGTTTACAAACTCTTGTATGTGTTGATAACACAAGTGTATTACTGGTGGCTGATGCAGTACAATGGCCGCAGTAGTGCAGCTTACTGAAAGTGAAAACAATGTTTTCAAGAGCTGGAACAGTAGGGGAGAAGTTAGGTAAGATGTGTTGCTCCCTTTTTTAAGCAGTGTGCACTTTTTGTCAAGTTTTCTATATTATTATATAGGGCCCACCATGCACAGCTAGACAGAAGTAGTCTACTTGATGCAAATGCATTTTTTTTATTTATTCATTTTTGAAGTTCAAAGTAAATTTGACAGGTACAGGTACAGTTTTGTCAAAGCGACTTGTAAGCGACCCCCTTCCCATTTCTGGGATTCATATACAATATTAGAAATACTCACATAGCAGATTTAACTCTTAAGTTTTAAGTAAGAAAACACAAAGCTAAAATGTGCATTTTAAATATTAAAAAATGAAAATATATAGAAAAAAATACTTTCAACACAGTCTGTGAAAAGAGTCCATTATTTAAAAAAAAAAAAAAATATATATATATATATATATATATATACATATACATATATACATATGGGTAATGTAATTTATTTCAATTTATGTAATTTATTATCAAGTTAAGAAAATACGAAGTTAAAATGTACATTTCAAATATTTACAAATGAAAATGTATCAAAAAAAAATACTTTGCTAGATTTACAATTTTAATAAGTATGGAAATCTATTATCAAAGTCTGAAAAGGGTCTATTAAAATGTAAAATGTAAATGTAATAATTAAAATGTATCAGGATTAATAGCATTAACTAGTTTTATGTAATTTATTATCAAGGTAAGAAAACACAAAATTAAAATGTACATTTAAAATATTTAAAAATGAAAATATATAGAAAAAATACTTTGCTATATTTATAATTGTATGTGGAAGTCACAGTCTGTGAAAAGGGTCCATTATAAAAAACATATTTATGAAAACTTAATTAAAATGTATTACTTAGCAGCATTAACTAGTTTATGTAATTTATTATCAAGGTAAGAAAATACTTTAAAAAATATTTAAAAATGAAAATATATCAAAGAATACTTTGCTAGATTTACAATTTTAATAAATATGGTAATGTATCATCATAGTCTGTGAAAAGGGTCTATTAAAAATAAAATTTAAACGTAAAATGTAAATGTAATAATTAAAATGTATCAGGATAAGTAGCATTAACTAGTTTTATGTAATTTAATATAAGGGTAAGAAAACACCAAATTAAAATGTACATTTAAAATATTTAAAAATGAAAATATATAGAAAAAAAATACTTTGCTAGATTTACAAATTTAAAAAATGTGGAAATGTTTCATCACAGTTTGTGAAAAGGGTCCATTATTAAAAAAAAATGCAAAAATGAATTAAAATGTATCACAGAATTAGCAGAATTAACTAGTTTTATGTGAATGTGAAAATGTATCATAGTCTGTGAAAAGGGTCCATTATAAAAAAATAAATATATATTTAATATGTAATGTTAACTTAGCATTAACTTGTTTTATGTCATTTTACTATAAGATTAGAAAACAATTTATAAATAAATAATATGGAAATAAATATGGAAATACATCATAGTCTGTGAAAAGGGTCTATTATAAAAAAGTATTTTAAAACTTAATTAACATGTATCAGGATTAGTAGCATTAACTAGTTTATTTAATGTAATATCAAGGTAAGAAAACACAAAGTTAAAATGTACTTTTAAAGTATTCAAAAATGAAAATATATAGAAAAAATACTTTGCTAGATATACAATTTTAAAAATGTGGAAATGCATCATCACAGTTTGTGAAAAGGGTCCATTATTTAAATAAAATACAAAATGAATTAAAATGTATCACAGAATTAGCAGAATTAACTAGTTTTATGTAATTTAATATCAAAGTAAGAGAACGTGAAGTTAAAATGCACATTTAAAATATTATATAAGTGAAAATATATAGAAAAAATACTTTTAATACATGTGGAAATGCATCATCATAGTCTGTGAAAAGGGTCCATTATAAAAAAAAATAATAATTATGTAGCATTAACTTGTTTTACGTAATTTTAATATAAGGTTAGAAAACACAAAGTTAAAATGTACATTTAAAATATTTAAAAATGAATAGAAAAAATAGTTTGCTAGAATTACAATTTTAATAAATATAGAAATGCGTCATCACAGTCTGTGAAATTGATTACAATTTGTTATTTGACCAAATTAATTATGAATTACCAGTAGGATCACTGAGTTCTGTCTCTAAATGTTAGAAAATACTGTTATGCATGTTGAAAATGATTTTATTATGTACAGATATACTGAATATTAATGTTTTCCAGTCTAGCTTTTGGACATATGAATAATGTTAAGCTAAATAGGACTTTGAGATCCAGGTCAAAAATGTAAGGTTGATAAGATTTGGAGTATTTTTTTAATGCTTTTATAAATCAATCATTGTTATAGAAAATTTCTTTCAAATAAATTATGTTTTTCAAACCTTTCTGTTAATCAAAGAATCAAAGAAAAAGCATCAAGATTTACAAAATAAATTAAATAAAGCAGTACAACTGTTTTTGGCATTAATAATAAATAATAAATATTTCTTCAGCAAATATATTACAATATAAAACAATTATTTTAAAATAATATTATTGATTTAATGTATTATTTTATCAAATAAGTAGCGAGTACTATATATAAGACATTGTTACATCAGCCTTGGTGAGTATATGAGACTTTTTTTTATGGCCTTATGACATTCTTCTAATTTTAGTTGATGGCAGACATGAATTATAATTCAACATATATATGTCTGCCTTTATGTCATTTATCCTAGGGGATAGGAACTTGATTACACGCTGCTTTGTTAATTACAAACACAGAGTGAAATAAATAATCACTTCTTGCGCAAATGCTTTTATTTAAAAACTATTGTTTTCCTTGAAAAAGGACTAGCGTTGTTTCTCAAGATGATGATGCAGGCAGACGGGACACTTGCCCTCAGACCAAAGGAGACGTTGACCTAGAGGGAGATCGGCAGCGAACTCGCATGCTAAAGCGGCATGAAAGTTCCAGCCCTCGTGTGGGACAAACAGCAGAGAAGGGCTTCACACCAGGCAACACATGCAAAATTGACAAGAGGATGTGGGGAAAAAAGGGGTTGGACGAGGATGAATAAAACAAATCATGGTGCTTGACTGGAGGTGATTTGAAAAATTCTTTGTCTTCATTTACGCTTGAGAATAATATAGCGTCCCGACATGAGACCGGGCTAGCGAGGGGCTCCAGTCGCACGCAGGGGATAAAAAATTAATTAAAAGATGAGAGAAAGAAGAAAGGGTGGATTGAAAATAAATACAGACTGCAATGCCAAACAGTAGGGTCGTTGCTTCATTGCGAACGCGGTGAGCCCACTGTAAAAAATGGATCATACCCTGCCTCAGAGAATTAAACTTAGTTTTTGGGAGTGTTTGTGTTTCTAGAGAAACTTTGTCAGGGGAGATGAAAGCCACATCTGCTCCACTTCTTTCCAACTATACATACGTGTGAAAACTGTTGGTCTGGCAGGCTAGTATGGACAAGCAGACCCACCGCCATGATGAAAGACAGTGGGCCCGGGCTTAAGCCTATTAACGGTTGGCAACGTGGGGCCTTTACCCAGGGCGCTGAGCGGCCCCCACGCCACACCTCGACCGCCTGTTAGATGAAGCCGCCGCTGCCCTAAACTGTGAGGTGATGCTTTCGTGAGCTGATTCATTTCCACCTTTCGCTAAGTGGACGGGGCTTTAACTGGAAACACATTACCTGTCATGGAAAAGCGTTTTCACGTGCTGTGACACACCGCAGACGTGGTCGGACAGGCAGCGGGGTGTTTAGGGTGTTCGCTGTGGACATGTACACTGTGCTGATAGACCCTGGGTGCTTGCTTTCGGCCTGATAAGGCAGTTTACACTGAGCTTGTGTGGGCTGAGCTGGACGCCGCTTGCGGTGTTACATTTGTTTGTGTGGTGCGCTGATATTATACGACTATGTATATGAATGCATTGCAGGTTTAGGAATGGTAGATTAGAACTGTATGAATTGTAGATACGCTGTCATGGAAGAAACTTAGCATGGTTAGCATTTCATGTTTCAGGTCATGTCTGTTGGAAATTAAACAGAAATGGTTAAAGCTTCTTTGTTTGGAAACTATTTTTTAAAGTTACATGTTTTTAAAATAGATGATGTATTCTTTAAAAGGAATATAGAGGTCTCAAAACAACGATATGTGAATTATTTTTAACTTTTACATGCTTTCTTACGTGCAGCATTTACGACATGATGCAATGGTCAAATATGTATGTGCAGAGGTGTAAATTACATAAATAACTGTACTTAATTGTTATACTTCTGTATTATTTGGGGAATTTATTAACTTTACTCAAGTGTCATTGAAACTGAATATTTTGTACTTTTATTGTCTAAATGACGCCATAAGGAGTATAAAGTTTATATTAACCTTATAACTGTCACCCCCATTTTTGAACGTAGACTTGAAAGTGCACTATCCAAACTTAAACTGTTGTAATTCATGAACGAATACATGTAATGTTATGTCTGATTTTAAAATGGCTTTCACAGGATGAATTTTGAGGTTTTACGCTTTCAATTGATCTATCATTTTTGTATGATTTCTAAAATGTGATAGAGAAAAAGGCAGCAAAAAAGACTTCTGTTATGATGCAGATTTTTGAGGTGCACTCTTGTCGTAAATTAATCTATTACTGTTCCTACAAAATTTGTAACAAAAAGCAGCAGTAAAATATCTGTTTAGGAGTCTTGGGCCTTTCCAACGATATACAGTTTGTCATGATAGGGACAGGTGACAGTTAAAAGGTTAAACAGGTCATCATTTATGATGTTTGTTTAATATTTCTATATTCTAGACCTTTACCTAGTTAGGAAATTGTAATGGAAATGGTTACTTTAAGAACTGTGGATCCAGTTTCATCAGTTAACATTTACTTTTTTATTTTTTAATTTTTAAATACAGATTTAATGCTTTTTTCCCCCAAATGTACACTTATTTTTGGTTACATACTTCAAGTACTCTGTATTTTTACAGCCATGTACATGCATACATACACTACCAGTCAAAAGTATTTGAACAGTAAGATTTTATAATGTTGTTGTTGTGTTTTTTTTTTTATAAAGAAGTCTCTTCTGCTCACCAAGCTTGCATTTATTTGATTAAAGTACAGAAAAACAGTAAAATGTTGAAATACTTTTACGGTTTAAAATAACTGCTTTCTATTTAAATATTTTAAAATGTAATTTATTCCTGTGATTTCAAAGCTGATTTTTTTAGCCTCATTACTCCAGTCACATGTAAAATAATGTTCAACAAAACTGTTTTTTAAAAATGTTTCTTGAACAGTAAATCAGCATATTAGAATGGTTTCTTAAGGATCACGTGACACTGAAGACTGGAGTAATGATGCTGAAAATGTAGCTTTGATCACAGGAATAAATAACATTTTAAAATATATTCAAATAGAAAGTTATTTTAAATTGTAAAAATATTCACAACATTACTGCTTTTGCTGTATTTTGGATCAAAAAATCAGGCTTGGTGAGAAGAACAGAATTCTTTAAAAAACATCAAAACTCTTACTGTTCAAAAACTTTTGACTGGTAGTGTAGACCAATATTTAAAAATTGTACAGATATAAACAATTGCACAAACTAAATAACTATAACATTCCAGCGCACAGACACTCAGTCAGTCTTTTTTTTTGTAGACAAACGTGGTATGTGTGTTATATAAGGCTATGTCTCATTAATCCAGATATTTTTGAAAACAGCGTTTTCATTTCAAAACACTTTGCATCCACACTAGCAAACATTTTCCAAAAGTTTCTCACCCACACTCAGAAAATGTAAATTCGCCTTACTGCGAATGTTAACCCCATAAAAGCTCACTGAGATGATACAGACGGAACAGACATAATACGTTTTCATGCAATATTTGATATAATATACAACTACCCTCATGTTTTTCCACAGGACAGCAGTTGTGAGTAAATTTCCTGCCATCTTTGCCAGACTGTAATATGAAGAGTGTACAAAACAAATCTTTAGCAACATATACCGGTATAAACATAAATATCTATTGGTATAATATGCGTCACATGACTAAACATGCGTCATTGTTTTCAAAAGCCTCCGTTGTCACAGTCCACACTACAATGTGAAAATCTTTCACAACGCATCTTTTTCTCTCTGTTTTGGCCTTCCATCCACACTGAGATGGTGTTTTTTTTTTGTCAAAGAAAGCGTAAGTTTTAAAACGCCATCTCAGTGTGGATGGAAGGCCAAAACAGAGAGAAAATGATGCGTTTTCAAACGAAAACGTATTAGTGTGGACAAGGCCCAAGACTGTGATTGTCTTCCTATAAGATTTGCATGCAAATTTGCATCTTTTTTTATTTTTTTTTTTAAAGCACCATGGCTGAAAATAAAGCTGTATTTAAACTAATTGATGTGACTAATTGCTTATCCGGTTGTTGGGTAACTTTGACCATTCTGGCCTTCCTTACATCCAAATTGACACCCTCCCCCTTTATTTTCAGAATGAACGATAGCCGTTTTTGAGGCTGACTGTACTGTGAAACCACAGCGGTCTGACAAACTATTCGACAGCAGAAATCCGGCTGTTATTTTACCAGCGGCCAGTGAGTCACTTCTTGCATGATGTATGAAGGTATGAGGTTTTTTAAAAAGTCACAACACACTGGGGTGTTTTTTATTTTGAAGAGCATGTGGAGCTGTTCAGTATCAAATTGGCTAATGTATTGCAATCCACATCGGTCACACTAATATAAATTGTTTGGAAGCTCAGGCTGCCATCTGAAAAGACAGGAGAGCTATGAGGTCATTAACTCCGTCCTCACAGTAGGGAGCAATTTTAGGCAAAACCCACTCTGTGGCCCATCTTTAGAAACCAGACCATGATATACAGTTTTGTCAAAATGTCCGCAAATTTGCCCTCTCTAACTGGAATTTCTCCATGACTTATTTGACCTAATGATCTAGAACATTGCAATCGCTCCACCCCAAAGGCAATTTCGGAGGCTCACTGGGCCGATTTAAATGGTCTGTGGTTACTCTTCCACCCCCGTCTACACCTCCACCTCCCCAAACAGAGGCTGGTAAGATGCACCTTCGTGTGGTGGATGCTGCTCTTTCTCTCTTAGTAAACACATGAATGCACGAGGGTCTATGGAGGCCACATCCAGGGCTGAAGTGGCAAAAGCTTGAAATGATGCTCAGAGCAACACTATGAAGGATGACTGTGCGGAGTTCACTGAAATGACCATGCGCCTTTCCCAGAGCCGAGGGCTCACTGACGGCCATGGTGAACCTGCGTGCATCAGAAGAACGGGTAGTAGCGGTTAGAAAGCAAGGGTCAGCTGCGTAGTCTCCTGCCGCTGAGGCGATTTCACTCAGTGTTTTGATGAGTTTGATGGGCCTTACCCCTGATTCCATTGATGCACAACCCAAAAAGTGCTTTGTTTGATTAGTTCAGTGTTACTTTTCCATGCTTTTTAAATGTTCAGCTCTTAAGACATTTATTCAGGTAAATGTGGAATGTTTTTCCATCTTTTTCAGAGGGGGCACCGGTGGTCATCCTAGCTTACTAAGTGTAATTAAAAACACTTACCTTTGCACATTATTTACTGCTGAAGGGTGCATTTAAGTACCTTAAAGGTATCTAAATTGTACACATTGTACTAATTTAGTAGCTTCAGTTACAGCTTTTGTATGTTGGATACTAACATGGTAGTTGCTAATCTAAGGTGTTAGTTTAATGGTGCACTTTTTGATTAAAATGCAACGTGACATTGGTTCAAATTTCAACCCCATTTCTCTCTCTCTCTTTTTTTTTTTTAAATGAACCAAGCAAGATTGTGTCTGAACTTGACAGCCAGTGATCACTGTGCATTTTCACTGTATGGAAAAGATCAACTTTGACATTTTGATAATAATGCACTTTGTGTTCCATAGGGGGAAAAAGTGACAGAGAGAAACATTAGGTTGGATAAACGATGACAGAATATACAGTTTAAAGCAAATTATCTGCAGAAGGTGCACTTAAAAACCTACAATGTATTTATTTATTTATTTTCACATTTTCGTTTGTACAAAAGATCCTTTAAAATTGTGTAAAAACGGTTGTAAACACTAATACAGATTATAGAGTACAATGCAAGGTAGGAGAGAGAAACTATTAATTGTAAACTAATAATATTAATTGTAAAAAAAATAAAAAAATAAATGAGGATGGATAAGTGATGAGAGAATATACTGTTTAGGGCAAATCATATATACTTTTAAAAAAGTTTACATTTTTGTATATTTATTTTCATTTGTATAAAAGATCAATAAAATTGTCAGTACTAATATAAATAGTACATTAATAGAGAAACATTTTTTCTCACAAAAATATAATATGCATATTTGTTTGTATTTCCTGATTTTAAAACTTTAGCTGTCAATAGAATAAAATAATTACAATTTCATGATTTCACCAGAAAGCAAAATAAGTGTCAAATTCTGTTTTTTTGCATCTTTCTGCAGATTTTCTGCCATCCCTCAGTTTGAGTGTTTTTTTATATTTTATTGTGAAATGTTATTTCTCAGTGCTGATACAAAAAAAAGAAACTTTAAACCAGTGCTTGTATTGATTTCTTTTTGAGAATAAGAAATAGTTTACATATTCCTCTTTGAAAGACAGGGTTTAATTCTTTCAGAGTCACTGTCCTTCACTATTATACATTCGAAATTTCCAGTGAACTAGTTAAATCTGAGCTTAGCATGGCAGCTTTGAAACAGAGCCGTGGCATGTCATTATCTGTTAAAGGCTCATGTTTCAGATGTGTTTGCACTTCAGTGAAAGCGAATTGTTTACCGTCATCCCTGAAAGACTGCCTCCAGGTACGTACATCCACACAAAGGTTGCATTATTTTTACAAAAGCCAAAGGTGAAAAGCCAGGTTAGTCTCATTCTAATTCGGTCTCTGAAATAATTAACGGGAACACTGCAGGCAAATTCTTAAAAGAGCTCTTGCGTTGTTAATTTTATTTTCATTTATTAGCACGTTTTTCCTGGAGGTATTTGCGCTAATGAGGTCTCCGCAAGCAGATGGGTGATCTTTATACAATGTGTCAGAATATTATTGATTTTTGGAATATACTTTTCAGGGAAGACAATGGCACACTCAGGCTCTTCACAGCGGAACAAGGCGATCTGTCTGCCACCGCTACGTTTATTTGTAGCTCAGGCTGCTATTTTGCTAAACCCAGACTCCATTGTTTGTGGGAAGGCCATGTGTGACTACGCTAGAACGCCGGCGATAAATTTTCCTCTGCATAAAGCGTTCAAAACCGGCTCTGTGCTGCAAGCAACTGTTTTCATTACGGCACTTCGGTTTGTAATGAAAGAGGGGGGAAGCCACAATATACTGCAAAATATAACTAAACAAAATTTCATTGAAAATATGTTTAATTCATAAATCACACTGGCATCTCTGTGATTCCCCTCCGAGTGAACCGGAGGGCCTCTCTTTTGCTTAAGTTCTCATTATGGTTTGTTGATTGTGCAGAATTGGAGAACTCCACAACAGTTACGGGAAAGAACCCTAATCGGTCAAAACCCAGTTGGCAGTGATGATTGTCCAATAAAATTTGAGGCCAAGAGCCTCTGTTTTTCACTAACCCGTGATTTACACCTCCCGATACAGACAGTAATAGAAAGAAGAAAATATGGCTGCTTCCACTACTGTAGAGAGAGTATTTATATATGTGTATTTTTAAACGTTATTTAATTGAATTGAATTTTTGGAATGTTCTTGAAAGTGCTTTGTTTATTTGAAATTATTATTTTTTACTTGTAAACTTCAGTCCAGATTTAGTTGAATGCATCTTTAAGTCTCTTCTAAACATTTTTTTTTTTTTTTGTCTTCAAGGTATTTTAAAATGGTTTTAAAATAGTAGCATCCTAAAAATTAAATTCTGTCTTCTACTCACATTCATGTCAGTCCAAATCTTTATGCACAACAGAAAAGATGACATTTTTACCATTTTTTTTTTTTTTTCCCATACAATATTATTAATTGTGGACAAAACATTTTTCAAGTGATCATTTAAAATAATTAAAAATATCTTCTTTTGTGTTTTGTAGAAGAAACCATGGAAGCCCGTTTCCACCACTGAATTAAAAAAAGGTATTATGACACTTTATCTCAGAATTCGGACTTTTTCTTACAGTTGTGAGTTTACATGTGAATTTTTCAAAATTGTGATACTAAGTTAGACATTTGACTTTTTTTCTCAGAATTGAGATATAAACTCACAATTCTGACATTTTTCTCAGAATTGTGAGATATAAACTCTCAATTCTGACTTTTTTCCCGCAATTGCAAGTTTACGTCTCAATTCTGACATTTTTTCTTAGAATTGCTTGATATAAACCTACAATTCAGAATTTTTTCCTCAGCATTGTGAGATATAAACCCACAATCGCAAGTTATAAAGTCAGAAGGATATAAATTCACAATTTTGACTTTCTTGCAATTGCGAGTTTACATTTCAGTTCTGACTTTTTTTCTTAGATTCACTTGATATAAACTTACAATTCTGACTTTTTTTCTCACAATTGCGAGTTTTCATCTCACAGTTCTGACTTTTTTTTTTTTTTTTTTTAGAATTGCTTGATATAAACCTTCAATTGCAAGTTATAAAGTCATAAGGATTTAAACTCACAATTCTGACTTTCTCACAATTGCGAGTTTACATCTTACAATTCTGTCTTTTTTCTTAGAATCGCTTGATATAAACTTACAATTCTGACTTTTTTCCCCATAATTGTGATATAAACTCACAATTCTGAGTTTTTTTCCCGCAATTGCAAGTTTACGTCTCAATTCTGACATTTTTTCTTAGAATTGCTTGATATAAACCTACAATTCAGAATTTTTTCCTCAGCATTGTGAGATATAAACCCACAATCGCAAGTTATAAAGTCAGAAGGATATAAATTCACAATTTTGACTTTCTTGCAATTGCGAGTTTACATTTCAGTTCTGACTTTTTTCTTAGATTCACTTGATATAAACTTACAATTCTGACTTTTTTTCTCACAATTGCGAGTTTTCATCTCACAGTTCTGACTTTTTTTTTTTTAGAATTGCTTGATATAAACCTGCAATTGCAAGTTATAAAGTCATAAGGATTTAAACTCACAATTCTGACTTTCTCACAATTGCGAGTTTACATCTTACAATTCTGTCTTTTTTCTTAGAATCGCTTGATATAAACTTACAATTCTGACTTTTTTCCCCATAATTGTGATATAAACTCACAATTCTGAGTTTTTTTCTCATAATTGCAAGTTTACACCACCTTAGAATTGCTTGATATAAACCTGCAATTGCAAGTTATAAAGTCAGAAAGATACACAAATCTTTTTTTCGCAATTCTTTTTTTTCTCAGAACTGCGTGCTATAAATGTACAATTTTGACTTTTTTCTAAGAAATGTGATATAAACCTGCCGATTGCAAGTTATAAAGTCAGAAGGATAGAAACTCAAAATTCTGACTTTTTCCACAGAATTGCGAGATATAAACTCACAGTTCTGACTTTTTTCTTACAATTGTGAGTTTACATCTCACAATTCTGACTTTTTTCCCTAGAATTGCTTGATATAAACCTGTGATTGCAAGTTATAAAGCCAGAAGGATATAACCTTACAATTCTGACTTTTTCCTCACAATTCTGACTTTTTTTTTTAGAATTGCTTGATATAAACCTGCAATTGCAAGTTATAAAGTCAGAAGGATACACAAATCTGACTTTTTTCTCGCAATTCTTTTTTTCTCAGAATTGCGTGCTAAAAATGTACAATTTTGACTTTTTTTTCTCAGAATTGTGATATAAACCCGCTGATTGCAAGTTGGATAGAAACTCACAATTCTGACTTTTTCCACAGAATTGCGAGATATAAACCCGTGATAGCAAGTTATAAAGCCAGAAGGATATAAACTTACAATTCTAACTTTTTCCTCACAATTCTGACTTTTTCTTCCTCAGAATTACATGATATAAACTTGCAAATGTGAGTTATAAAGTCCAATTCTGAAGGGGAAAAAACATTTTCTTAGAATTGCAAGTTTATATCACACAATTCACACTTAAAAACTCACAATTTGTGTTAAAAAGACTTTTTTCTCAGAATTGTAAGTTTATCACAATTATGAGTTGTTTTTCTCTTAATTTTGAGTTTATATCACACAGTTCTGACTTTATAATTTGGAATTGTGAGTCTATATCTTGCAATTCCGAGAAAAAAAGGCAGACTTGTTAGATTAAAAAGTCGCAGTTACCTTTTTTTTAAATTTTTTATTCAGTGGCGGAAGCGGGATTCCATAAGAAACAAAGGAGTAAATAATGACAATATATTTTTTTTATGTGGAACAATCTAGAATTTTTTTTAAGCACTGCTAATAATGTTATGGCAAAACTCAGTGTTCGTTTTACTAAAGTTTGTTTGAAAGGTAGACGGACAGTCTCAACAATACAGTCTATATAGTATAAAGTCAGGGCTTCAGTATGTCTGTGTTTTGAATGCCCTATGAGTCTCCTTTAACGGCTGCATCAATAAAGCTATTCCTGTTTTAATCCCTGCTTTTTCCTCTCATGGATTTGTAATGAACTCGTAGTCAGACAAAGGCGGTGGAAGGCACAGTCTCAGTGGTTCTGTGCTTTGACCCTGGATCTGTGACAGTGACAAAGGAAGATAGATTGCACTTAGACCGCATAGAGGTGACCTAAACAGCATTTAACATAGCCTCCCAAGGTGTTCGTAATGAAATAAGAAGGGACACCTTTTTCTGAGAAATTAAATTACATATCTACTTTACATCTGAAACGGCAGGCTGGGAACACTTTTGTTTGTGGGTGCCATTCAGTCGCGAGCGATGTGCTGGCTGTCTGGGCTATTGACAGTGCCAAAAGTTGATGAAGTCAGTTGTACGACGTCCTTGTGAAGAGCATGTAATGTCTACTTTCTTTTGACTAAAACAAAATATCTCTTTTGGTTCTAAGTTGGAGGGCAAGACCCTTTGAGAGCAGAAAAGCACACTTTCAACAAAAAACCTTCACGTTTTGATTAACTGATTGTTAACCAAGGCCTTTATCTACCAATTCTGAAGAGGCTCTCAAGGCGAAATGTTTACCGCTGGACGTCTACGTTCATGTTTTCAAAATGAGGGACGTTTATCCGAATGGCTTGCTTAACATTGAGAGGCCATGTTGGTTATTTTGTTTGGATGTGTGGCTTTCAGTTGCACAGCCCGCTATATATTAATAACTACAGTATCCTTGTAGTAAAGGGTCATCATCGATGAAGGGTTTTTCAGACTCGATTTAAGGGTTTTTTAGACTTTCTCCAAGTTTAAATAAAAGATTGAAAGGCATCTGTGTTGCTGCAATATCGGCTTGTAATTGCAAACAGTAAATAGACTTTCTTTATAGAGGAACAATACGTCAGCTGCAGCACAGGCTAGTTTGTTGACCAGGTGCTTATGTACTCTTAAAACTGTTGATTTCTCCTTGTCCATGGCTTTCTTACAACGTTTTGTACATGGAAATATATTTCATTCAGGATCTTGTAATTTAATCTAAGTTTGAGTTTGAACTCAGTCTTTTGAGCTCAAATGTTGTCTCAAAAAAACATTAAAATTAGCTATTTTATTCAGCAGGGATGCATTTGAAAAATCCTTCAAAAGAATATCAAAGAATCCTTAAAGGGATAGTTCACCCAAAAATGAAAATTCTGTCATTAATTACTCACCCTCTTGTCGTTTCAATCCTGTAAGATCTTCAATCATCTTCAGAACACAAATTAAGATATTTTTGATGAAATTCTGCATAGACAGCAGCACAACTATCACACTCAAGGCCCAGAAAGGTAGTAAGGACATCATTAAAATAGTCAGTTTATGAAGCTAAAAGAATACTTTTTGTGTGCAAAAAACAAAAACAAAAAATAACGACTTTATTCAACAATTTATGCAACACGTAAGCACCACCTTACTACCTTTCTGGGCCTTGCATGTGGTAAGTACATTGCTGTTTATGCAGGGTCAGAAAGCTCTCAGATTTCATCAAAAATCCTTAATTTGTGTTCCAAAGATGAACGAAGGTCTTGGAATGACGTGAGGGTGAGTAATTAATGTCTCAATTTTCATTTTTGGGTGAACTGTCTCTTTAAATAAAGTAACGAGATTAATGCTATGATGATATGGCCCATGTTTTGTAGGTGGTATGTTGCTTCCTGGACCACATACTGTTCCCTTGGTTGTGTATAGGGTTGGGTTTTATTGAAATTTTATCAATTCTGATTCTGCTTATCTAATCCGATTCTTAATGATTCCTAGTTTCAATTCCAATAACATAGAGTCAATTAAAAGTTAAGTCAAACATTTTTATTACGTATTTTTACAAAGCTTTCTGTTGCAGCTTAATAACATGAGCAAAAATGAATAACATGAACTGTTGCTTATGATTTTAACAAAAAATACCACAGCAAAAAAACAACTATACTAACAAGAATTTCAAATTTAAATAAGTAAACAGTCAGAAATAAAATAGGAACAAGCTAATAAATTAGCAATAGTATAAAATAAATACTGAAATTGCATGTACAGAAATTTGAATCAAAAGTTTAAAAAACTTCATAGGTTTCTTTTGATTACTAAAATATAGATTCAGTCAAGATCTGTGAATAATTTTTTGTACTTGGGTTAATATGAATGACACGCAGCACGTTTATTAGTCTGCTGTCTCTTTAACACCGAACGCACATGGATCTAAAAATACTGTTAAACATTAGTTTTGTTTCTCATCTGTTTACTTTCACCTTAAAGGAGAAGTCCACTTCCAAAACAAAGATTCACATATAATGTACTCACCCCCTTGTCATTCAAGATGTTCATGTCTGTCTTCAGTCGTAAAGAAATTGTTTTTTGAAGAAAACATTTCAGAATTTTCCTCCAAATAATGGACTGATATGGAACTTCCAAAATGCAGTTTAAATGCAGCTTCAAATGATTCCAAATGCGGTTTTAAATGATCCTGGCCGAGGAAGAAGGGTCTCATCTAGCAAAACGATTGGTTATTTTCATAAAAAATAATACAATTTATATACTTTTTAATGTCAAACGTTCGTCTTGTCTTACTCTGCCTGAACTCTGTTTTTTTCCGGTTCATTGACAGTTAGGGTATGTCAAAAACTCCCATCTCATGTTCTCCCTCAACTTCAAAATCGTCCTATATCTCTGTTTTACTTTTTTTGTTAAGGGTGTTTGTTCTTCTTTGCATGTTCACTTTGCAAAGACTGTGTCGGTACTTCTGCAGCGATGTAGGATGATTCTGAAATGATTTTTGAAGTTGAGAGAGAAAATACGATTGGAGTTTGTCGACATACCCTAACTGTCTTGAACCAGAATACATAGAGTTCAACGAGAGCAAGACAAGGCGAGTGTTTGATATTAAAAAGTATTTGAATTGTATTTTTTTTTAATGAAAATAACCAATCGTTCCGCTAGATAAGACCCTTCTTCCTCGGCTGGGATCGTTTCAGTGCACCAAATCAGTCCATTATATTGAAAAAATCCTGAAAGGTTTAACTCAAAAAACTTAATTTCTATACAGCTGAAGAAAAAAGACATGATAATTTACATTATCTGTAAATTTTTGTTCTGGAAGTGGACCTCTCCTTTAAACTTCAAAATCCCTTTAAAATGAGAATGCAGAAATCGTTAAGCGGAACCGAAATGCATGTGACTTATCAAATACCCGGTTCTTGGAAATTTCTAAAATGGAAACCAGTTCTTGATACCCAGCCCTACTTGTGTACAGCTAATTCTTTGACTAAAAGTGTGCTGGATGTCTCTGGGCAACACACACAATGCATCTGCCTATGTCCTGTCAGCTAGAATAATGCATTCAACACAGTTTTTTAGCTAGGAGCAATGATTAGAGTAGAGATCCTTTCATTATCAATCAGTGCAGATTTGAGTTTGTCTCCCACTGCTTCTCAAGGTCCCATGCCTGATGGTTTTGTAATGATAATCTTATCTAACACATTTGCCAGAATATTCAGTTACATATCAAATTCAGCCATTCTCTCATCATTCCAATGGCCCCAAGAAAATAGAATCATTTGTGCTTTCAGCAATTATTGATTGGCCCCGAGCTCAAAAAGTACTGCCCATTATAGTTATGCTATCCTGGCGTTAAATTGAGTTTTAAACATATACATAAATATCACTTTGCAGTCGTACACTAAAGCATTTGGTTGATCAAGAGGCTGGCTGCTGCCACCAGTTCCATTAACATGCTTTAATTCACGGTCTGTTTCTGGCCCAGTGTTTTTGGGGGCTGGTTTCTTGATTGCCCATCAGGCGTGCTAGTAAAACACTGACTTGTTTCCAATGTGAAGTTGGAAATGCAGTTCTGAAGCAAATGGAAATATCCAAATGTATACATGCTTCAACACAGTGATGGAAAAAACCACTGTAATTTATAGAAGTCCACTTCTTCTCCTGCAAGAAGTGCATTACTCTGTGATTCACAAACAAGCTGGCTATGACTTTGAAAGTGCTTTGAAAAATCAATAAGGCCTGATCACAGCTCGTTCTGTAAGTCCTCTTCATCACTTGTGTATAGCCAACCTTTAGCCTTGGGCCGTTGCATCTTGCATCGGGTTCCTTTTGCTCCTTTGCGTAGGGCTGAGTGTACAGACACGACTAAATATAAATCAGGTCAGAACCAAACAACCGCGGCTCGTAAGCGGGAATCTGGTCACTTATGATCAGAAGAAACCTACACGGATGACGGGGCCACAGCGGAGCTGACGTCTCAGGTGGAAGCCTGGTTGAATGGTGGCGTGGTGCCCAGGGGAACGCGTCTCGTCTTGGACTACAGAGAAAGGGGGCAGTGCAGTTGCCTGGGGCTGGTGTTCATCAACAGAGGGACCTCTTTGGACAGAGTGCCAAACACACCGGGCAGCACGATCCCTAGGCTAATAAATAATACGAGTTTTTTAATAATGAATTAATAATTACTCTTCTGCTTTCATCCTTGTTGACTGAGATGGACAAATTAGCACAATCTTCACGGGCGCTTGTGCCTCCAGTGGTGTGGCAGCCATAGGCAGTTTTGGTTTCTTCAAGCCTGACTTGGCACCTTAAGCCTGGCCTGGTACATGGTGAGGGACATGTTGAAAGAACATGAAGGGTTTTAGGACTGCCAGAACGTCATTAGGTATGCGTTACGTTTGCTTATGGGATAAAACCCCTTAAAGTTGTCAGATTTTTCTCTAGCTGTGACTTGCACGTTAATAGTTTGTCTAGGAGGTATAGATTATGTTTTGCATCACTAATCTGCAATAGCTTTAAAGGAACACTCCACTTTTTTTAAAAATAGGCTCATTTTCCAACTCCCCTGGAGTTAAATAGTTGAGTTTTACAGTTTTCGAATCCATTCAGCCGATCTCCAGGTCTGGCGGTAGCACTTTTAGCATAGCTTAGCATAGATCATTGAATCTGATTAGACCGTTAGCATCTCACTCAAAAATGACCTAAGATTTTCAATATTTTTCCTGTTTAAAACTTGACTCTTCTCTAGTTGCATCGTGCAGCAGGCGCAACTCTGCATCTACACAAACTTAGTGCCGGTCACTTTCATGCGCTGTGTAATATCATTGCGCCTGCTGCACCCATGGTACGGCAGCAAAGTTCCTTGATTATTACGCCGGAATGAGAGTCTAGTTCCTAGCCATATCAGCCTAGAAAATCACAACTTTTCATTTTCCGTCAGTCTTAGTACACAATGTAACTACAGAACAGTCAAGTTTTAAATAGGAAAAATATCGTCATTATATATGGTCATTTTTGAGCGAGATGCTATCGGTCTAATCTGATTCAATGATCTATGCTAAGCTATGCTAAAAGTGCTCCGTAGATCGGCTGAATGGATTCGAAAACGGTAAAACTCAACTGTTTAACTCTAGTGAATGCTAAAAGTAATATTAAGTATATATAAGTATACTATTAATGTATAATAATAATTATTAGTAATAATAATAATAATAAATCAAGAAGAAGAAGAAGAACAATAAAAGAATAAATAATTTTTTTTGCAATTCTATTAGGTCAGACGAGTGATTGGTTTTCGTATAATTATAAAAACATCCTAGAGGGCACTGATTTGGAGTATTTATTTATTTATTTTATTTAATTAGTTGCTTAGTTCACAGTGCATCAACTAATGTTGACAAACACAACTTATTTTAATAATGCATTAGTAAATGCTGAAATTAACATTAACTAAGATTAATAACTGCTGTAGAAGTATTGTTCATTTTTAGTTCATGTTAACTAATGTAGTTAACTAATGTTAACTAATGAACCTTATTGTAAATTGTACTTTTTCTCATCTAGGTTTTGCTTGCTTGCTTGTTCTTAATATAAAAAAGTTGTATTTTTGGAAAACATAAAGGCCTTTTACACAGAAGTGAAATTAATAATTCTAAGGCATTCTGGATAGGACAGAAGAGGAGAAAGTTCAACAATTTTCAGGAAAAAATAAACAAATGTCAAAAAAAAGTCATTATTATTCATATGGATGAATTGAATCGTCAAAGGTCAGCAATAAAGACATTTAGATAATAAAATTTAATAAGTAAAAGATATTTGTTATTTAACATATTTAAATATTGCATGTTTGCGTCATATTCTGAGCTTACATTTCAGTGTTTTTATTCATTTTGAGGAATACTGAATTTGCGCACACAGCGCCTTTGTACTTACAATTTCCCTTAACATGGGAAAGGAGAGAGGTCAGTCATTAAATGGGAAAACGAAGTAACTGGCGTTACTTATTTTTAAAAAGTAACTGATATTTTCTTGTAAATTAAAAAGTAAAGCATTACTAGTTACATGGAAAAAGTAATCTAATTACATAACTTGTGTTACTTGTAATGCATTACCCCAACACTTTTTAAAGTATTATTATTTATTTTTTTTTACTACTACTATTACTCCTTCTGTTAATTAGGACTATAATAATTACAAATTATTGTAATATTTCTAATAAATAATGAGGATAATTTTTAAACAATTAGCAAGCTCTTACTCTGTCTGCCATTGGTCAAACAAACTGCCACTCCCCTCCACCACTCATGCTATTGGCTGAGCCTGTTTTGGGCTGTTGCTTGTATTGTGGGATAAGCTGGGATATGTTCACATATTTTAGTATTTGAAAAATTACACTCTATTCTATGCATGTATGCTTTTCTAATGTCTAAAACATTAATATATTAAACTATTTTCAAGCAAACAATATTCAAACCATGTTTACTGTGTAATTTGTGGTCTAATTTCATTCTTCCCTGTAGAATTGGCCCACAGCGGTATAATTCTCTGTAAACATTCCATGTCCTTTGTCTGTGCAAAGTACTAATATGAGCGGGACACTGGAATTTAAGCATGTGCAGGCGAAGGCAAGACGAGACAGTGTGGCAGTATAAAGGTTACTGCCATGTTTAGTTGTTGACTAGGAGATCTGGAATGCCACTGTCTTAATGAACTCTCCAGAGAGCCCGACTCAGAGGCAGCAGGTTGAGTCCGTGCTGGGAGAAAGACTGAAATTAGTTATTTCTCCAAATAACCTCTGATGAAAGCTTGCCTCTGACTGCCTTCCTTGTCACCAGCTTCTCAAGACAATACACCAATTAGATAAAGCTGCATTCTGGGCCAGATCTTCCCTTGGTGTTAGGGAGAACGGAGAAAAAAAAGAGGAAAAATTTAAAACGAAGAGGTGGATTTCACTTTTGAAAATAATTTGAAAAATACTGATGAATAATTCAAGATTTTCCACCATTTTGTCTGTTTAAAAATATAGCTATTTGTTAAAACTTACTTTGTTAATTTTAAATTTTAATTTTAAATAAAATCACTGGTTTAAAAAAACTATATATGACCTTGGACTACAAAATTAGTCATAAGGGTAATTTCTTTTGAAATTGAGATGTAATAAGCTTTCCACTGATGTATGGTTTGTTAGGATAAGAGGATTTTTGGCCGAGATGCAACTATTGGAAAATCTGGAATCTGAGGGTGTAAAAAAAATCAAAATATTGAGAAAATCGCCTTTAAAGTTGTCCAATTGAAGCTCTTAGCAATGCATATTACTAATAAAAAATTAAGTTAGGAAATTTACAAAATATGGTACATGATCTTAACATAATATCCTAATGAGTTTTGGCATAAAAGAAAAATCTATAATTTTGACCCATACAGTGTATTTTTGGCTATTGCTACACACGTACCTGTGCTACTTAAGACTGGTTTTGTGGTCCAGGGTCACATATATATATTATATTATATTATATTAATACATGTGTTATATTTTAGAATAATACATTATTGATTACACAATAAATATTTATTTTAGTTACATTTATTTGTTAGAAGTAAAGAAAAAAGATAATAGAAGCCTGTTTCCACAATGGAATAAAAAAATGAAAAGCTAATTATGATTTTTATATCATGATTCTGACTTTTTTTCTCACAATTCTTTTTATTTATTTATTTTTTATTTTTATTTTTTTTTAACTTTTTTTCAGAATTGCAAGATAAAAACTCTGTGAAATAAGTCTCGGTTACCTATTTTATTTTATTTTTTATTCTGTGAGGGAAACAGAAGAGAGATACGTGTTATAATATGTAACCCTAGACTACAAAACTTAATTTTAATTTTAATTTTAAATTAATAAACTGAGATTTATACATAATTTGAAAAGTAAATAAATAAGTTTTCCGTTGATGTATGGTTTGTTAGGATATAACAATATTTGGCCGAGATACAACTATTTAAAAATCTGGGATCTGAGGGTGCAAAAAAAAAACAAAAAAAAAATTGAGAAAATCACCTTTAAAGTTGTTCAAATGATTAGCAATTAGCAATGCATATTATTAATCAAAAATTAAGTTTTGAGATATTTATGGCAGGAAATGTACAAAATATCTTCATGGAACATGATCTTTACTTAATATCCTAATGATTTTTGGCATAAAAGATTTTTTTTTTTTTTGGCTATTGCTACAAATATACCCTTGTTACTTAAGACTGGTTTTATGGTCCATTTTATTTGGTTCATTAAACCAGGTGATCCAATCACAATCTCTCATTCTTTAGTGTTTTTTTACATTTCAGAAGCAGAATAAAAAGTTAAATAAAAAAATCTAAAAAAATGTGAAGGAAAAAATGTGGTTCTTTTCACATGAGAAATACAAAGCGTTATGCTATTTTACTGATGAGTAAAAATAGAGAATGATGGAAATTTTTCACCTCAAGGTCACCGTCGTCAAAGTGACGGATGATTATCTGTATAGCGGCCTCTTATTTCACAATTTGCTGTTTTGATCAGTTTCACCTTCTATGTAATGAATGCAAAGAATTCATCTGTTGAAAAGACTTCAAATATGAACGGAATGTAATTTCATCTCTGGGTATAGAACACACTTCAATTAGCTCCAGCGCCATAAAGTGCTCTCTTTGTGCATTGGAAATACTAAAGCATCAGAGAAACGGCAGGCAAATGTCATTTTGTAAAATATTACGTGACATTTCTAACCCAATCTTAGCGCTCATCATGAAGGAGGTAGCATCATGTTTAATTCCATTTATCTTAAGGCTGCGTGAGATGCTCAAATAATTGCATACATTTGTCTCTTGATGGGAGTGTACCGTAAGTAATCAAGCATATTTATTCGCCTCGCTTACCCTTGGGACAGGAAGAGAACAAAGGTGAGGGGCCCAGTTGAAATGGAAGCCCTGAACCCAATCTACACAGGTCCGAGGAACCACGGCTTTAGCCTGGCCTCTCCAACCCCCAATATTAATGACACCGAGGCAGTTTACATATTAATGAATCAATGTAGTTTTTAATATGCTGGGCAGTAAATCAAGCCGGCTGCGAATGCTTTTATCTCACTTGTATTGCGCTTTGAAATATGGTACGCTTGAAACAAGCCTCATCCTGGGGGTAGAATCATCTTCAGTGCGAGATCTTCATTAGAGCCAAGGTTGTTTTACGGTTTAGGAAAATCCTTTTAATTCGCACACAAACAAAACCGCGGAGCCGCTCCGATCGCGGTCATATGACGTCTTCGAAAGTGCTGCTTTTTTTTAATCACCCCAGATTCGGTCTTGATGGGTACAATAATTAGAAAAATTCCCTTCGGCCTTCACGCGACTCGCCCTCAGCAGAATTTGCTTTAATTAAAACAAAGAAGAGATGTCCAACAGGGGAAATAAATCAAGGTTTGTGGGAGGATTTGAACCCCTCTCTCTTTGAAGGATAGTGTAATGGCGGAAAAAGTTCTTTTAGGATTTAAAAGGTAAATTGGTCTTGAGGCCAGGCGTCAGCTGCTGGGATCAAACCGTATATATTTCCTCATTACGCTGATTGAGAGATTATCCCCTGCTGTGTCCAGGAGAACGCTAATAGAAACGAGCGCAGTGCCTTCGCTGACTTGTGTGGATTCTGGTTTGATGCCACTATTAGTGTTATTCATATTTAGGGTTAGGGGTTTGTTTGAAATTCAACTTTGCTGTGTAACTTGTCATGCACTGGTTTGCTACAGAGAAGGGTGATACCTCAGATCATGTGCTAATAATTTTCAATGATTTTTAACCCATTTGATATTAAAATGGCCAAAATTGATGTGTTAAAGCCATGTTTGTGGTCTAGAATGACATGGGAATTGGGTGGGCTCTTTAGCTTTTTTTTTTGTCTATGTTAAAGGGTTAATTCACCCAAAAATTAAAATTCTGTCATTAATTACTCACTCTCATGTCGTTCCGAACCAGTAAGACCTTTGTTCATCTTCAGAGCACAAATTAAGATATTGTTGATGAAATCTGAGAGTTTTCTGACCCTTCATAGACAGCAATGCAACTGAAATGTTCAAGGCCTAGAAAGGTAGTAAGGATATCATTAAAAGGGTCCATGTGACATCAGTGGTTCAACCGTAATGTTATGAAACAACAAGAATTCACATGAGTATCACGACGCATGCGTGTGGTTTTGTTTTGTTTGTGCACAAAAAGTCTTCTCATAGCTTCATAATGTATAATTGAACCACTGATGTCACATGGACCATTTTAATGATGTCCTCACTACCTTTCTGGGCCTTGAATGTGTCAGTTGCATTGCTGTCTATGCAGGGTCAGAAAGCATCGGAAATATCTTAATTTGTGTTCTGAAGATGAACAAAAGTCTTACGGGTTTGGAACGACATGAGGGTAAGGAATGAATGATCGAATTTTCATTCATTTCAACTATTTTTCATTCATAAATTGCTAGTGAATTTCACAATTAGGCTATTTAAAACATTGAATTAAACAGAATTTTCAAGGTATTAATTACAAAACAATGATTAGAAAATTGGATCAATACAATTAAAAGATTTCACACAAAACCAATAAAATAAATATCATGTTTAGCTTTGCCATTATTTAGAGAACTTCATCTGAGAACTTCAGATGATATGTTTACTCTACTCTTTCTGTGTGAATACATGCTGTGAATGGATGATTTTTGTGACTGCTTACGTCTTTCAACATTTCTACAAGTTCAGACAAGCGGAATGTGAAATAGTTTCTGTCTGACACAACTGTTTGCTAAAAAGTAATTTTGCCACTAAGATGGTTGTGATAGATAATAATTTTCATTCTAAATAATAAAATCACTAGTATTGTATTATATTATATTATGTTATATTATATTATATTTATGGCTGTCAAACAATTAATCGCGATTAATCGCATCCAAAATAAGAGTTATGTTACTATATGTGTGTTTACTGTGTATATTTATTTAAGTATAGAAAAATACACACACATATGTATATATTTTATATATATGTGTGTGTTTATAATTATATGTATGTATATTTATACTTGTATGTAATTTAGATTATATATAAATATTTTATATATAAATCTTAAGTATTTTTCTTTAGTATATACATGCATGTGTTTGTGTGTGTGTGTGTGTATGTGTGTATGTATGTATGTATGTATGTATGTATGTATGTATGTATGTATGTATGTATGTATGTATGTATGTATGTATGTATGTATGTATGTATGTATGTATGTATGTATGTATGTATGTATGTATGTATGTATGTATGTATGTATGTATGTATGTATGTATGTATGTATGTATGTATGTATGTATGTATGTATGTATGTATGTATGTATGTATGTATGTGACCCTGGACCACAAAACCAGTCATAAGGGTCAATTTTGAAAATTGAGATTTATACATCATCTGAAAGCTGAATAAATAAAAGAATTACAAAAAAATAATATTAAAAAAAGCTTTCCATTGATGTATGGTTTAAGATAAGACAATATTTGGCTGAGATACAACTGTTTGAATATATAGAATCTGAGGGTGCAAAAAAATCAAAATATTGAGAAAATCGCCTTGAAAGTTGTCCACATGAAGTTCTTGTGTGAATATTGAATGAATATTACTAATCAAAAATTAAGTTTTGATATATTTACAGTAGAGAATGTAAAAAATGTCTTCATGGAACATCATTTTTACTTAATATCCTGATAATTTTTGGCATAAAAGAAAAATCTATCATTTTGATCCATACAATGTATTTTTGGCTATTTCTACAAATATACCCCAGCGAGTTGGCAACTATATTATATTATATTATATTATATTATATTTTGTCATATTTTGTTATATTTTGTTATATTATTCTATTTTACATTATATTATTATACTTTAGTTTATTTTATTTGACTGAATTGTCAAATTTCAGGATGTAAGTATTGATATTTCAAGAACAATCTGTCCATTGTTAGAGAAATTGTCCTTTCTTCTTCCCTTCTTTGCTCCCTTATCTTCTCTTCTCTAATCTGAGTCTTTGTAGCTTCCGTGTTCCTTGATCATTGTTTATCCAAATGCTTCGTTTTATGGGCTGTGTTTTATCAAGCCCTAAATAATAAACGTTATCTGCTCATGTAGGTATGTAGACTGCTGTCTGAAGGCGACGTTTCGTCTGCCATTTCACAGAGCCGTTTCTCCTTGTGACCTACAGCAGCCATTTCCTACGCTGACTGCCTCCTGTAATTGAAGGTACTTGTGGTGATTTCACACAATCAGAGTCTCACATTCAATGGGATGAAAGTGATTCAAAGATGGGAGGCCCATTTGAAAAGCTTCATAGGAAATCGTCAATTATCTATACAATAGGTTACTAATACCTGCCCTCCTCCTAGTGCGCTGCCTGTTTCCACATTATAGATTTATGGCATATTTTCAATCTATAGGAGCTGTATCTGCAATGATCTGACTGAAGCCCTCATCTTTTAAATCTTTTGTAATGAAACTATAGAAAATGTCTTCTGATGGGCTGATTCTCATCCTGGACTCTCTGTGCTCTGATAGCGTGAATGGTAGATAACCTCTGCTGCCGTGATATCGATAATACTCCACAATCTACCCAGAAAGAAATGTAGAGATAGCTGGAGAGAAGAGAAAGCGGACATTACCGCACAGAAAGAACTTTAAATCCATAGGAAAGTACAGTTACCACTTAAAAATATATTGTTCTTGTTAACATGTTCTAATAGGGTTTGTGACATTTGCAACCCAGACTCATGAAAATACATGCCTCTATGTACATTTCTGCAACACCGTAATTACGTACCTTACTGCACGCAGTTTTAAAATGAAATATCCAGAGAGTGGTGCTAAAACGCATATTCAATGACCGTGGCACGTTTTTATTGCTGCGTTTTTATTATGCTACTTGAGGTACGTATTGCAGCTGTTAAGAATTCAAATATCCGAGGTGTGTCGCTCTATTGTGTTGGAAATATCCACTACACCAAACTCAACCCTAAACCTGCCCGATAGCATTAACAAATATAAAAGAGATAAAAAAAAAAAATGCATTTGTTGATGCAGCCGTACTATTTTACTTCCTTATGCGTATTTGAGTTGTATTGTGGAATTGTTCGTACTGGAGATCTTCATCGGTCATGCATACAAAGCTGTATATGTATCATGACAACATTCAAAAGTATCTGTTTTCAAATCATGCAGGATGTTATTATTATTTTGGAGTCATAACATAATATTCTGCAAGTAATTGTGTGAACATTAGGCTTTATTAGTCAAAACTCTGTACCTGTAAATCTTTGTGTGAAAAGGAATAAACTTTGTCAGAGTTTTACTACCTCTAGTATTCTTTTCGGCTGGAAACTGCAGTGATTCACAGATATATATAAGATTCAAAAGTTTACATCCCCTTGATTCTTAATACTGTGTTGTTACCTGAATGATCCACAGCTGTGTTTTTTTGTTTAGTGATAGTTCTTCATGAGTCCCTTGTTGTTCATTGTCCTGAACAGTTAAAGTGCCTGCTGTTCTTCAGAAAAATCCTTCAGGTCCCACAAATTCTTTTGGTTTTCCAGCATTTTTGTGTATTTGAATCCTTTCCAACAGTGACTATGATTTTGAGGTCCATCTTTTCACACTGAGGACAACTGAGGGTCTCATATGCAACTATTTCAGAAGATTTAAATGCTCACTGATGCTCCAGAAGGAAAAACCATGCATTAGAAGCCGGGGGTGAAAACTTTTGAGCAGAATAAATATGTGTACATTTCTTTTATTTTTGCCTAAATATCATATTTTTTCATTTAGTACTGCCCTTCAGCACCTACAGAAGATACTTACATGTTTCCCAGAAGACAAAATAAGTTAAATTTACCCTGATCTTCAAATTCAAAAAGTGTGGGGCCTGAAGTATTTTTGAATAACAGTGGGCAGTTCAACTGTTCAGGACAAACAAGGGACTCATAAACATCTATCACTAAACAAAAACAGCAACAACAACAACAACAAAAACAGCTGTGGATCATTCAGGTAACAACACAGTATCAAGAATCAAGGGGATGTAAACTTTTGAATCGGGTCTTTTTTTTTTTATAAATTCAACTATTATTTTCTCTTGTGAACTATATGTAAATGTCTTTTATGTGAAATATCTTATTCATGTCAGTACTAAATAAACAATAACATGCATTTTGTACGATCCCTCTTATTTTGGTAAAATAGCATTTTTTTTATGATTCTGAGGGGGATGCAAACTTTTGACCTTAACTGTATACACTATATACTATACATAAGTAGGTTTTTTAGTTTTGCAGAAATGTATATAGAGGCATGCATTTCCAATGAGCCTATGTTGTTTTGACTTCTAAAAACTGTATAATTAACAGCGTTTACTGTAAAATGACCAGAAATGTCTGATTAGGTTTACAGTTGGAAACTTACTGTTAACCTTTTAACAGATTTTAAACTGTTTTAAAATATTTTACAGTTAAAATTACACTTATTTTTTACAGTGTGTATAATAGGACATAATATTGCAACAATTTTGTAATCTGAATGGTTTCTTCTACACAGCAATTACATTAAGAACAGAGACTTTTTGCTCAGATTTTTCTCTCCTGGTGTTCTCATATGTACCACTAGACTTTAAAAAAAAGATCTCAGATTTGCCAAGATGCCCAAGTATGCATTCAAAAGTCGAAGATTTTGAAATTAACCCATGCTTTTTTGTCATTTATTGCAAAACTAAATTATCCAGGCAATGCAACATATTTTAATATTTTTTTCTTTATTACAATCATAGATAGGGATAAGTATTGCGCTTTGTGAATAGGTTTAGGATCTTAAAACATATAGTACATGAATTCTTGTATTAATGATTTTATATAATGGCAGAGCCTTACTATCTGCGTAAATGTTCTAGCTTTTCTTTTTTCTATTTCTATTTCTCCGAAAGGAATTTCAGGAGAAACATCTGCGATAAAGTTCATACTTAAATGAAACATAACTGGGATCTCCATTAAGTCTCGTGAGCTATGAAAGAGCAAGCTCTGAGCAATAAAAGTTTCCTCTGGGGGATCCATTAATTGCTTCATTTGCACACAACAACATATGAGAAGTGGAAAGGGAGGGGGTTTTAGGAGCTTTAGGATATAATTCACGACAGAGTTATTTTGATGTATCTGCTCTGATGCTGCTGGAGCTCTGGATTCTGCCTTGGGAAGCGCTGGGATCATGGGACGGAGTTTTTGAAGTGTAAACCTCTTTTTGAAATCCCGTTATTGGCTGGTATTGGTTTCAACCACTGAAAACAACATCTTATTTGAACATATACAAGACATACCTTAACTCACCATGCAACAAATAGGTCTATAAAATGCAGTTAATCTCAAGATCTCTGTTTTTCATTTTTTGGTGAAAAGTCTCCTTTTTCATGTGAAGGGTCTACTGGGAAATTAAGTGTTATAATGAAAAGCTCTCTTCTTCTTGGATAATATTAGCACAGCGTAACGCACTTTAAATTATTCACATCAAAAACTCATTGTTTGTTACTTGACAGCGGTGGAGAGGGATGACGGCAGAGTGATGAATTATACATCAGGCACAAAGTGTCTCTGAATGAATCATTGAAATGGGCTGTTTAAAATGTAACTGTGTACTTTGTTGCTGTATGTCCTGTTTGTTGTGAGGTGACGGAGGCTTTGTATCACCTTGCTCTGATGTGATGTTATTCACAGCTAAGTAGGCGACCTCGCACGATAAAGAATATCATCACACCTCTGAATCCAGCAAGAGACTGTAGAAGCAGGAAGATGAATGTGGAATCAGTAAGAGACACAAACAACTCGCTATGTGTTAGTGTTGCATCATTACTGGTACATTATCATGAGAACCGCTGGTACATTAACATCATGAAACAAGTTTGGTCGTTCCTGTTATGCAGTTTTGTGCTATCTAACTACACAGGGATGTTAAAAAATGTGTATTTTTTAAAATTTGGACGGTAAATTGGAAGAGTCTCTTTTTTTTTTTTTTAAATATGTATTTTGAAAATTAGAAAAAAAGCCTAATGTGAGTTCCATCTGTAAAGAGTTCCATCTTTTTCATAATATTAAGCAATTTCTGATGAGCATCTGTGTAAAATATATACAGTATATAATATTACAGTGTGGTTTGATATTATTCTTTTATTATTATTTGTTTAGATGGTTATTTTTTTTCAAATTTAGTTTAATCAGATGTTATGCTATTTTTAAAATGTGTATATTTCAATTTAGAAAAGGTAAGAAACTAATATGATTTCTATCTTCCAAATATTTAATATTTTATGCAATATTAAGCCATTTATGATGAGAATCTGTGTAAAATATATACATTATATAATGTCGTTTGATATTACAGTGTGGTTTTATATTATTATTTTTATTATTATTTGTTTATTTAGTTATTTTTTGTATATTTTTTAGTTTAAAAAAAGTACTAATGTGATTTCCGTTTTCCAAAAATATTGAATATTTTATGCAATATTGAGCCATTTATGAGCATTTATATAAAATATCTACATTTTATTTTTTTATTTGTTTAGTTGTAAAATTAAGCCATTTATAATGAGAATCTGTGTAAAATATATACAGTATATTTTACATTACATTGTGGTTTGATATTATTCTTTTATTATTATTTGTGAAAACCAACTAATGTGATTTCTTAAAAAAAACAAACAAACAAAAAATAATAGTAATGTAATATTAAGCCATTTGTAATGAACGTATATAAATTGTATACATAAGTAGTGTGGTTTTATATTATTATTTTTATTATTTGTTTTAGTTATTTTTTGTGTGTATTGTAATTTAGAATGTATTTTTTAATTTAGTTTAGTCAGATGTCTATGACCATTTTTAAAATGAATGAAAACCAGCTAATTTAATTTGTCTCTCAAAAAAAGTGTAAAATATATACAGTATATAATATTACAATGTGGTTTGATATTATTATTATTTTTTATTATTATTGATTTAGATAGTTATTTCTGTTTTCCAAATTTATTTTAATCAATGTTATGTCATTTAATGTGTATATTTTAATTTAGAAAAGGCAAGAAACTAATGTGGTTTCCATCTTCAAAAAATATTTATTTTATGCAATATTTAGCCATTTATGATGAGTATTTATATAAAATATCTACATTTTATATTTTTGTTATTTGTTTAGTTCATTTTTATTTTCCAATTTTAGTTTAATCAGACGTCTTTGTCACCATTTTTTTTAATTAATGAAAACCAACTGTCTTTCAAAAAATTAAAAAAATATTTTATGTAATATTAATATGTAATATTAACATTTACGATGAGAATCTGTAAAATATGTACAGTATATAATATAACAATGTGTTTTGATATTATTATTTTTTATTATTATTTGTTTAGATAGTTATTTTTGTTTTCTAAATTCATTTTAATGTGCATATTTTAATTTAGAAAAGGCAAGAAACTGTGATTTCCATCTTCCAAAAATAGTTTATATTTTATGCAATATTAAGCCATTTATGATGAGCATATATATATATAACATATCTACAGCATATATTATAATATGGTTTTATATTTTTTGTCATTATTCCTTTAGTTCGTTTGGAATATTAAGCTATTTATGATATGAAAATGTACTGCATATTAAGATTGCCCCTGCTGCTGTTTGATGCTTAGCTCTTGTAGTGGAGTGGCAGGAAGTGATGAAACGTCTCATGGCCTTGTTGATCACATTTCTTGCTCTGCAGGCCTGCGGCACTGATGTGGAAGATATAAGCACGAGGAGTAAACAGAGGTGCAATGAGAATACCTAATGAATGTTCCATTAGATCAGCTTAAAATATGTAGCATGCTTAAAACTTTATAAAGCAGGATGATAATTACCACTCACGCTGTGCGGTGGGGCAGTTCCCTCACAAAGTCTTTTAATTAATTCATTGTGTTAAGTTGTTTTATGTTAATCTCTGATTGTGAAATTACCACCAAGTGTATCACTTTAACTAAATGGAAAAAATGAAAAATGCATTAAAAAACACATGCGGTTACTGCAGGGTGATTAAGTTTGGGGGCAGTGATTCACTAAATATTTAACAGCTTTGCCTGGTACAAAGTATATCATGAATTATAGATTAGGAGAATTAGAATATCTTGATGTAGAACACTGTTTAAAGAATTAACCTGCAATAGGGAGGAGCAATTACCGTTGTAATAAATGATTTCGCGAGTGAAGAAGGAGCCACCATTCTTTATTTTTAATTAATTTCTCCATATTATCACAAAGAGAGAGATTCTCCCCCCTCATTACTCTCTGCCACTTTTGGGGTCCTTTGTTCCTGATAAATGGGAGTCCTTTTGTGGAGTGGCTTGTCGTGCACAAACCTTTCCTCCTTGCAGTACCTCTAATATGTTTTATTTTAAACTTATATTCATATCGCAAACATAATTTGTGAAAATGCGTTATTAATGGCTGCCAGCCTCGCGGTGCGCATGTGATATTTTTGTCGGCCTCCCCTTTGTGGTCCGTAATGGGGGCTGTATTTAAATGAAGGTCATTCCCCTGTGGCGAGGAAGGGATAGGGGGAGCTTCTTAAACAAACGGTCTGTCCAGAAGACCCTTGCTCAGAGGATAACGGTCTGGCCCTGCTTAGGATGCGAATAGAGTGAGTTAATTGGCTTTCCATAGATGCAGGTTGAGTCTGACCCAGACGGCTCTTTTGTAATAGACCCCGCCCCTCTCTCACCTCTACACCCCTGCCCCCTGCTCGAGTGCTGCACCAATGCCGTATACCACCAGCTATATCTGACCTGAGTCCACCATCTGGGCCTTTTTAAATGGAGATAATGTTTAACTAGAAGGTGTTGTTTCAGACAGGCCACTGTAAGGGTGATAAGGAGGGAGTGGCCTGTGTCATCTATAATAAGACTGAGATATTTAGATACAAATTTACCATGCTAAATAGGCGGCGGATGTAGAAAATGAGGATCAAATGGTGCCCTTGGGGAGATAAAGGGGAAAAAAAAATCTTTTTAACAGTTTATTACTTTAATATTTAAATATAAGAGGTCTTAGTCTACTTGTTTGGCATTACAGGAAATTTGCAGTGTAACTAGCTAATGAACACTTTGTATTTACTTTGAATGGAAAAGCGCTACTTTGATGGTTTCATAATTTCTTCTGTTATTAATGGCAGCTTTTTCCACTTTTTTTTTTTTGGCAATTTATAGTTCAATTTTGAAAGTAAACTAGAATTCAAATAGTCAATTAGAGTAATTTGGCAAATGAGGATTCAATTTTAAATTCCTTGAGGTTTGATGAATGGATGGATGGATAGACAGATGGACCGATAAAATGATGGATGGAGAGAGAAATAGGGATGGATAGATAGACAGAGAGATGGACAGATAGATGGATCGATAAATGATGGATGGAGAGAGAAAGAAATAGGGGTGGATGGATGGATGGATAGACAGAGATGGACAGATAGATGGATGGATAAATGATGGATGAAGAGAGAGAAATAGGGGTGGATAGATGGACAGAGGTGGACAGATAGATAGATGGATGAATAAATGATGGATGGAGAGAGACAGAGAGGAATGGGGTGGATGGATGATAGATGGATGAATAAATGATAGAGAAAAATAGAGATGGATGGATGGATAGACAGGTGGACAGATAGATGGTTGGATAAATTATAGATGGATAGATAGAGGGAGAAATAGATATGGATGGATGGAGAAATGATGGATAGATGAAGAGAAATAGATGGATAAATAATTGGATGGAAGATGATTGATAGATGGATAGAAAGAGTGATGGATGGATGAATAGGTGGATGGATGGATAGATAGATGATAGATTGATGAATAAACTGGGTGAAGAGAGAAATAGATATGGATAGATAGATGGATGGATAAATGGATAGATAAATGTTGGATAGATGGATGGATGAATGGATAGATGGATAAATGATGGGTGGAAAGAGAGAAATAGATATGGATGGATGGATGGATAGATAGATGGATAGATGGATGAAAAACAATGGGTGAAGAGAGATAGATATGGATAGATGGATGGATAAATGATAGATGGATAGACAGAAAGAGAGAGATGGATAGATAAATGATGGATGGATGGATAGATGGATAAATGATGGGTGGAGAGAGAAATAGATATGGATGGATAGATGGATAGATGGATGAATAAACAATGGGTGAAGAGAGATAGATATGGATAGATAGATGGATGGATAAATGATAGATGGATAGATAGAAAGAGATGGATGGATAAATGGATAGATAAATGATGGATAGATGGATGGATGGATGAATGGATAGATGGATAAATGATGGGTGGAGAGAGATAAATAGGTATGGATGGATAGATGAATGGATAAATGATAGATGGATAGATAGAGAGAGATGGATGGATGGATGAATAAGGATGGATGGAGGAATGATAGAAAAGAGAGATGGATGATAGAGATGATAGCGGAGATACAGACTGTCGGATGGATGGATGGATAGATGAATGGATGGATAATAGAGATGGATGTATGATAAAAATAGATAAATGGATGGATAAATGATGGATTGATGGATAAATGATGGATGGATGGATGAGGATGGATGGATGGATTGATGGATAAATTATGGATGGATGGATGGATGGATAGATGGGTAGATAAATGATGGATGGAGGAATAGATAGAAAGAGAGAGAGATGGATGATAGATGATAGCGGGAGATATAGACTGGATGGATGGATGGATAGATGAATGATGGATAATAGATAGAGAGAGATGGATGGATGATAAAAAGATAAATGGATGGATAAATGATAAATGATGGATGGATGGATGGATGGATAGATTAATGGATGGATGATAGAGAGGGATGGATGATAAAGATAGATAAAGGGATGGATGGATACATTATAGATAGATGGATAAATTATGGATGGATGGATAAATGGACGGATAAATTATAGATAGATCGATAAATGATGAATGGATGATGGATGGATAAACGATGGGTAAGGAGAGAGAGAAATAGATATGGATGGATAGATGGATGGATAAATGATAGATAAAAAGAGAGAGATAAATGGATTAATGAATAGATAAATGATATGGATGGATGAATGGATAGACAGATGGTAT
This sequence comes from Labeo catla, assembly GCA_012976165.1. NCBI lineage: Eukaryota > Metazoa > Chordata > Actinopteri > Cypriniformes > Cyprinidae > Labeo > Labeo catla. The sequence continues at coordinate 53,437 of VONZ01000163.1, forward strand.
AGATAGGTAGATAGAGAGAGAGCTGGTAAAGATAGAGATGGATGATAAAGAGATAGATGGATAAATTACAGATGGATGGATGGATAGATAGATAAATGATGGATGATGCATGGACAAATGATGGATGGATAGATGGATAAATGTTGGATGGATGGATGTTGATAGTTATATAGTTTATATATTATATAATTGATCTAGTGTTTTGTATAATTGACATATTTCATTTGTATTTAATCACTTAGTTTGACAGTTCAGCTGTAAGTGGCACATGCATGACACTTTTGCTAAGTAAAACTGACATGAATACTTGTTTTGCTGTTGCAGAGAAAACGAACAACTCTTTTGGTTGCTAAATTAGTCATCAGACCTTTATCATGCTACTTTTAGGATGTTCTACTCGCTTTAAACACACAGGTTTTACCATCCGCCCCTATGTCATGAAAAACAATAAGAACACTGATATCAAACATCATCCTTCCAATTGTTTTGATTTCCCTGGAGAATATTGAGGTGTGCACAAACACAACACCCAATAAATAAAGCATCAACGTCGCATAAAAAGGAAACAAAATAGCACGAAAGCCCTACAAATATGACACGAGACAGAAAGTCAACATTTGGATGAAGCTCATTTAAAATTTGTGTTGTTTGCTGATCCCTGTGTGTCAAGTACTGTGATATGGAGCTGTTTGGGGGTTTTTGTGTAGTTTAATTATAAAACTGTCAAGACCGTGTCTGGGATACATCCGCCGTATCTCGGGCATATGTTTCTAGGCCAAGTTCCATTATCTCCCATGGGTCATTATGATAGCACTCGTGTATTAGCAGTTAAGCACCTTAACGCAGTGCAAGGAGAAACAACACGCCCAATCCAGGCCTTCACCTACGGACACATCTCTGAACGTCAGAGCAATTCGAGCAGTTCATCTGTAGATGCTTTAAAGATTCATGAGTAAGCAAATATGTATTCAGGGCTGTCATTCAGAAAGGTTCAGGCTAATGCATTATGGGTAAGGGCATATCTTTAAACAGTACAGCAGATGTTTTAAATCCACTATTATTAAATGAGCAAAAACACATAATTGGAAACAAGCCTGCCTGTTTTTATATGTGGATGCATTACCACTCAGACTGGAATCATTACGATATTTCGCTGTTTGTTGTTTATTTGATACAGTAGAATTGATATTGATGTATTTTAAAGAAGTCTGTTAACATTTATTCGAAATCGAAATCTTTTTTGACAATATTAGTCTTTGCTGTTACTTTTTATCAATTTAACACATCCTTGCTGAACAGAAGTATTCATTTGTATTGTATATTGTTACAAAAGATTTCTATTTTAAATAAATGCTGTTCTTTTTAATGTTTTATTCATCAAAGAATCCTAAAAAGTATCACAGTTTCCAAAAATAAAAAATAAATAAAGAATTAGAAGGATCATGTGACACTGAAAACTGGAGTAATGAGAAATTCAGCTTTGCATCACAGGAATAAATTGTATTTTAAAGTACATTAAAATAGAAAAACAGTATTTTAAATTGCAATAATATTTCACAGTATTATTTTTTCCCCTGTATTTTTCTCTGTTTAAAAAAACATTAAAATCTTACTGATCACAAATTTTTGAACGGCAGAGCATATCTTAGAACAATTGTTTTCTATTGTAATATATGTTCAAATATAATTTATTCCTGTGGTGGCAAAGATGAATTTTCAGCAGCCAATATTCCAGGCAAGTGTCACATTATCCTTTAAGAAAATCATTCTAATGCTGATTTGATGCACAGTTATTAATAATGTTGAAAACGTTTTGCTGCTTGATTTTCAAATTTTTTTTAGATAGTTTTTTTTTATTCTTTAAAAAACAGAAATTTCAAAATAACAATTTATTTTAAAATATAAAACTTTTGCAGCAACAAATGTCTTTACTGTCACTTTTGATTGTCAATTTAATGCATCCTTGCTGTTTTTTAACTGTTTTTACCCAAAACCTTTGAGTGTTAGTGGTATCACGATTTCCAAAAAAATATTGAACAGCATAAACTGTTTTGCAACATTGATAAAAGTAATAATTAAGCACAAAATCAGCACATTATAATGATTTCTAAAGGATCATGTGACTTTAAAGGCTGTAGTAATGGCTGCCAAAAATTCAGCTTTGCCATCACAGGAATGAATGACATTTTAATGCTTATTAAAATACAAACTATTTTTAAAATTATAATACTATTTCACAATATTACTTTAAAAAAAATCTTTAAAAAAATTCCACTTTTGGCCAGTAGTGTATTACAGTCATTATACATCTCCTTTATTATTTTTTAATGGAATTTATTTTTTAGTAGTGAATTGTAAGATTCGTTTTGATTAGCGGATATTTCAAAAGAGTGTTTGTGCATTGTGCCTTTCAGTACGTCTGTGCCTTCATGGTCTTGTGCAATACCCAGGTTCCATTTTTTATTGATGATTTCTCTATACTTTATTTGATTTGATTTTTTTTTTTGCAGGAGCGTAGGTGCAAATGGCAGAGACGTTAGATCCTATTTTAGATGTGAGGCGTGAGCCTGGCAACCTCTCGCGGTCTCGTCCAACTGACCACCCTCCATGCTTTGTTTCTGTTTGACCTTTGGTCAAATGCCGTGCTAAAGCCCGCCAACCTTTTATGTGAAATGTGTAGCGTATATCATCACGTTCCCGGAAAACCGATTCCCTCCGTCGGAAGTCCCCCGAAGGCTTATTAAACCCACGAAGAAAGGAAATGAATAAATTCTCAATGTGTTTCTTAGTTGAATGATAATGTTGTGCGAATGGTATATTTCTCGAAAAGAAAAAAGAGAAGGATACTTGAATATCATTATAGTTCAATGTGGAATCCTTTGACACCAATGAACATCTCCAGCTAAGGCAATCTCAGAGGCCACACCAGCGGGATGGAAAACACTGCCGTTTGATGTTTTCAATCATTCTCCAGCCTTTGTGTCTCTCAGCCAGTCCCTGCAGGTTGACTCTCTCTGAATAACATGTTTTTCACTTTTTGAAAAAACTTCATTTGAAAGGAAAGCCTACTGTTGAGTCTCTGCATGTTTACTTTCATTAGCTTTGGTCCTCTTTCCCTACAGAGAGTCACATGCTCCTACCTCTGCTGCCAAATGGGTGGAGCAGAGGAAAAGCCAAACGGTACACTTTAACTGCAGTAAAGCCCGGGCGGCCGGGATCGTGTGATGTTCGGCCGCCTCGCGCCACACGATAGCCTTCGTAGACGGCGGCTGGCTGCTCGACGGGGTCGTTCGTGTTCCCTGGCAGGCAGATCCTTGCCTACAGCCAAAGAACAGCCTCTCATTTATGAGCTAACGGCTAATCCCGGCAAACGCACCGCCGGTTATGTTGCGGCTTCTAGACTCACCGAGAGGCTAAGAAAAAGGCAAAACAAAACAAGGGTAGCTGATATCCCTCTAACCTTTGACCTTCAGGGTGCCCCGTAGAGTATGATTGATGCCGTCATATCTGAACAAATGTGGCTTGACAGTTTTGGGACGATTACCCCATTTTTTTGTAGACTGCGGAAAAACGTATTACGTGTCTGAAGCTTTCACATCCAGATAGCGTTAGAAATATAATGATGATTTGTGTGCAGCACTGCAAAAAGAAGCCCACTTATTGTACGTAAGTGTTATAATTGGAACTTTATTGCATTACCGGCCCTGCAGAGTGTAACTTCCTGCTATTTGTCTAATGCATCCTTAAGAATAGTAATCTAATAAAAATCATTAGTTTTTCCAGGGCTTTTAGACATGATTTAAAGGAAAGTCATTTGCAAAATGTGTCTAGCGTGAATTAATACCTTACCTTGTAAGAAAAAAAAATATGTGCATGGGAACAAAAAAAAAAGAAAACGCTATTGAACAATGCAATTTCATAACAAAGGACGTGCATGCTTTCAAGATTGCCACAAGCTCAGATCATCTTTGATAAGTGGCTCCACTCAAACGCAAATGTGGTTTTGTTCAGCGACGCTGTTTTTCCTAATACTCAAAGCTTCTTTATTAGATTTATCATCGAGCCTCTATTCTTCACACGCTTTGACGCGTTCGACATGTGACCTCTGACGGATTCGTGAGGTTCATCCGCTGGTAGCTGAGAAATCTAAATGCTCGGCTTTCTTTTTCTTTTCACCCACAGAGCCCTAGTGGCCGGATGATCCTTCAGTTCTGGCTCAGAAGTGACAAGGTGGAGGAATGCCTGATTGTGGTGTGATCTGATGGCCGGTGGCTTGTGTGTGAAAGGGTCTTAGCCGCAGAAACGCAAAACCTCCCCCTCCACCTCAGCTTGTCCTCTCTCCTCAGGGAACGAATGGACCGTCTTGCGCTTACCATTCCTATGAAGAAATGAATAAAATAGAAATGAGACATTCAAGTGACAGCCCCAGCTTTAAATGATGCTGGCAAAAGCCATGAATTGTCAGTGGGTCTCTCTGGCCGCTTTGTTGATGAAATGAAAAATGTATTGTCAGGGAGAGAGGATGATTTTTTTCTTTCTTTTTCGAGAATAATGCGGCGTGATGAGTGCCCGTCTTGAATGTTGGGAATGTGTTGCACATAGGGCTGAGGCATAAACAATATCATATCACTAAAATTTATTTTGGTAACGATGATAAGGTCTGGATATTATTATTCAGTACAGATAAGCTAATATTTCTGCATGTTCTGCATGTCACTATGTGAATGAGTGGTGTAGTTTCGTCTTCTACACAAACTTAAGCACATGTGACGCTTCAGTGTCTTTATATATAAGGAAAGTCTATATGTATAAAAACATCAACTTCATTTCCAGAGCTGTCCTGAGAGTTCACTTCACAAGCTTTTTACTGTTTCATTTGAGAAAATCTACCATCAAATACACACTTAAACGCAAAGATCTTCACAAAAGTCTGCTAAAATAAAAGTTTGGTTTAACTTGAAGAAATTATGATAGAAAATATTACTTTTGTATGCTAAAATGTGCTTCTCAGAGTAACAACAACAATCATCATTACATTTTTAAGAAATATCATGAAACCAAGATATTTTTCATTTATGGTTTACTTTTTACAGTTTTGTTGTGCAGTATCTTATTTGACAAACCGCCAAAATTAAAGTTTGTTTTAACTTTAAGTATTTATGACAGAAAATGTATGCTATTGTATGCTAAAATGTACTTCTCAAAGTAACAACAACAATAATTATTATATTTTTAAGGAATATCATACAACCAAGATATTTTTCATTTGTTTTACTTTTTACAGTTCTGTTGTGCAGTATTTTATTTGACAAACTGACAAAATCTATATTAGCTAAAAGTAAAAGTTTGGTTTACCTTGAAGAAATCATGACAAAAATATTATTAGTGTATACTAAAATGTACTTCTCAAAGTAACAACAACAACACTCATCATCATTGTTTTAAGGAATATCATACAACTAACATATTTTAAATTTATGTTTTACTTTACACAGTTCTGTTGTGCAGTATGTTATTTGACAAACAGCCAAAATAAAAGTTTGGTTTAACTTAGTTATGACAGACAAATATTACTATTGTATACTAAAATGTACTTTTCAAAGTAACAGTGACAACAATAATCATCATCATAGTTTTAAGGAATATCATACAACCAACATATTTTTCATTTATGTTTTAATTTATTCAGTTCTGTGGTGCAGTATCTTATTTGACAAACTGTCAAAATAAAAGTTTGGTTTAACTTGTGGAAATTATGACAGAAAAATATTACTGTTGTTTACTAAAATGTACTTCTCAACGTAACAATGACAACAATAATCATCATTATATTTTTAAGGAATATCATACAACCAAGGCATTTTTCATTTTTGTTTTACTTTTTACAGTTCTTTTGTGCAGTATCTTATTTGACATACATAAATAAAATGTTATTTGACAAACATAAATAAAAATAAATATGTGCCAAAAGTAAAAGTTTGGTTTAACTTGAAATTATGACAAAATTATTACTATTGTATACTAAATGTACATCTCAAAGTAACAACAATCATCATTATATTTTTAAGGAATATCATACATCCAAAATATTTTTCATTTATGTTTTACATTAGTTCTGTTGTGCAGTATCTTATTTGACATACTGCCAAAATAAAAGTTTTGTTTAACTTTAAGAAATTATGACAGAAATCATTACTATTGTATACTAAAATGTTCTTGTTAATGTAACAAAAACAACAACAACAATCATCATCATTAGATTTTTATAGAATATCATCTTTTTCATTTGTTTTACTTTATACAGCTCTTTTGTGCCGCTAAAATAAAAGTTTGGTTTAACTTGAGGAAATTATGACAGAAAAATATTACTATTATATTACTAAAATGTACTTCTCAAAGTAACAACAATAATCATTATATTTTTAAGAAGTATCATACAACCAAGATATTTTTCATTTATGTTTTACTTTTTATTTAAAGAACTGATAATCGAAAAAAAATACTACTGCAAACTAAAATGTACTTTCCAAAGTAATAATACCACCAATAATAATAATAATAATAATAATAATACTTTGTTTTATTTATACAGTTCTTTTGTGCATCATCTTATTTGACAAAAAAAGTGTTGTAGATTAATTTTTTCAAAAATTTCATTTGATAACATTTTAAAATATAAAATTGCTAAAGTTTTAATTAATTTCATTATACATATTTTTAATTAATAATGTGATTTTTAAATTACATTATTTTCTTTAAATATGTCATCATAAATTAAATTTAGCATAATACAAATCATAAAACAGAATCCAGAAACTAAAATGGAAGACACAGAATAAAAAAATATCTAAATTAATTATAAGGTAGCTTTCTCTGTGGAGTTTGATTGTCAGTGCGCAGGTTATATTTACATTCATTATCAAGGTCTAACAAACAAGTGGAAATAATTTCCTTCCCCATTACTGGTAAATGAATACTGTGATGAGTACATTATCATATGAAATGGAATAAAATGTTGTGATAATATTTTTGGCCCAGCCCTAGTTGCCGGGCTGCATAGCACATTCAAAGATTCTGGCGGCGCTAGTCAATATAATATAATTCAGGTAATGTCTGTTAATTCATATAAATCTTGTGTTGCGGGTGTTTGGCCTCACCTGCCAGAGGTGACCAATGGCTGCCCTCTGATCTACCTCTGTCAAGCTCTGTAATTGAGTGCTTCCTTAATTTATGAGGCAGCTTCCTCCATTAACAACAAAATCTCTGGAATTAAAGAAGAAACAGACCTTCGCACGCCCGTGCCGCGCCACGGATAAGGAACAAACCGTGATGAATGGCCGAGCGCATCTGCAGCCTTGACTTTGAAAAATACTGTCTCTGAATTTCAGGTCAGACTCTGACAACAATTAGGAGGAGAAGAATAAATAGACAATGACCCTTTTTTCTGCTGTATTTCCCTCTGCCGTAAGATGCGGGAGAACATGATCTTCCATTGACAGGATGTGCATATGCAAGGGAAAGCAGTCAGGGCCGCTCGTTGAGTGATCATATCATTAAACTGCTAATTTTGCACTACGAGGCACAAGGGAGCTGTTTCTGGCATTAGCCTTGCTTCTCACTGTCTCTTCTGTACAGTAAATCTTGTGCTAAGCATAAAGCCCATTCACTGCTACTACTGACTACAGTATCTTAGTACATTTTTAAAATGTCAACATCAAATCAAAATTGACCCGATTTACTTTTTTAATGCAGTTCCCTGGCCTTATTGTGAAAGATTCATCAGTGCTTGTTTTTTCAAAGAACAAGAACTCGTCTGTCCTTTTATAATGACGTAGTCACTTCGGAAAGGTCATGTGTGATGTAGGTGGAGGTACAAAGCGAACATGCAAAGAAAGTCAAATGCCCTTTACAAAAGAAAGTTGATGTACAAAACGATGTTGAACGATTTTGAAGATGAGATGGAGTTTTTTGCCCTACCCTATTTTTTTTTTTTTAACCAAAGTGGCCTCTTAGACGTGCATCGCAGAGCTAGTGCAAGATGAGCATTTGTGGTTAAAAAGTATATACATTTTTATTTTTTTTGGAAAATGACTGATCGTTTTGCTAGATAAGACCCTTACTCCTCGGCTGGGATCATGTAGAGGCCTTTGGAGCTGCATTAAAAATGCAATTTGAATCTACAACCCAAATTTGAACCTTAAACCTCAAAAACTTGCTTTTTAACTGAAGAAAGAAAGACATATTGGATGACATGCGGGTGTGTAAATTATTAGGAAATTTTAAGTCAGGAGTAAACGGATTCTTTAACAAATGAATGACTCTTTTAAACTGGTTCTTTTTAGTGAATCAAACAAATTATTCCTCCTATTTATTGATTTATTTTGTAAGTAGTATTTAATACATTTTAAAGAGAAATATTACCACATTTTTGGTTGGTTTACCATTGTGTAAATAGACCTTTTTGCAAGAATTATTTTATCATATCATATATTATCAAAATTATTAATATATACACTACCAGTCAAAAGTTTTTGAACAGTAAGATTTTTTTTTTTTTTTAAGAATTATTTTCTGCTCACCAAGCCTGCATTTATTTGATATATAAAAAATACAGCAAAATCAGTAATATTGTGAAATATTTTTACTATTTAAAATACTTTATTATAAAATATTTTACTATAATAAATTACTTTCTATTTGACTGTATTTTAAAATGTAATTTATTCCTGTGATCAAAACTAAATTTTTTAGCATCATTCCTCCAGTCTTCAATGTCACATGATCCTTTTTGGCAAAGAAATAATAGTAATACTTTTATTTAGCAAGGATGCTTCAAATTGCTCAAAAGTGATGATAAAGACATTTATAATGTTGTAAAAGATTTGTTTTTCAGATAAATGCTGGTCTTCTGAACTTTCTATTCATCAAAGAAACGTGAAAAAATTCTACTCTGCTGATTTCAACATAATAATAATAATAAATGTTTTTTGAGCAGCAAATCAGAATATTAGAATGATTTCTGAAGAACCACTGGAGTAATAATGCTAAAAATTCAGCTTTGAAACCACAGGAATAAATTACATTTTAAAATATATTCAAATCGAAAGCAGTTATTTTAAATAGTAAAATATTTCAGAATTTTACTGTTTGTGCTGTACTTTGGATCTAATAAATGCAGGTGAGCAGAAGAGACTTCTTTAAAAAACATTAAAAATCTTCCTGTTCAAAAACTTTTGACTGAGTGTACACACTGTAATCATCTTTTATTTATTACAAGTACTGAAACAATTGTATTTGGTATGTAACACCCACCGTTCAGATAAATTCAAGTCCGTTTTTCTCATCGATTCTTCTTTTTCAGTTGGAAGTACATGTACTTCCGTAATGTGGTTAAGAATAGCAATTCACATTAACTTGAGCCTTTTTCAAATGTTATTACGTTCGTTTTGTGATCTAACACGCATGCAATCACACATAGCAGCTCATAGATGAAGCAGTACATTTTCATGGTTATAGGTTATGAAGCCTATCTCTTTTTTTGATGAGAGCATATTGATTTGGGCATTTCTTGTGGGCTGCAACTTAATTCTCTCTCTCATTTCAGAAAATCCTCAAATTCACTGCTTACAGCAGCCTTTTAGCAGCCACAATCCTCTGCCTGAATAAATGACATGACTATAAGCTTCCCTAGATGCCATGGTGTAAATGTATTAGCTGCACTAAGAGACCTACTCCTAGTATAATTATGTTAGGAACCAATAAGACAGCTCGGAAATCAATATGCTAAGACAGACAGCGAACGGGGCACGGGCAGTGAACTGGGGATAGATTAGGCTCGCAGGTCCCTGGCTGAGCATCGCTAGCATTTAAGCTAAGTTAGACTTATCGTCTCGTGCAAGGAAATCATCTGGGCTTTTCCCTTACAATACTCGGGGCGCTGGATTAGGTCCTGCGAGCAATTATCTTCCTCTTTTCTAATTACACGATTTTGACCAGTTAAATCCCGCTCATTTTAATTTCCCTGATTTTTAACTCCCCCCTCCTTGTAATTCCAATCAATATGCAGTGTCAGTTCCCTGTAAGTAGTAAAATGTTCTGCTCCGGTAATTAATGCACGCTCTTCAATTACTTAAATTTAAGCTGCGATTCAAGTGCCGCCTCTCCAAAAATGAGCCGAAACTCGTGTGATAAAAACAGATATTTTAATCAGACGTGTTATGATTTTCTTTTACCGTCCTATTTGGTTACGGCCGGTGAAATGTGTTTAAAAAGGCTCTCTGTGTAAACACGGACTGAGCTGTAATTTATATTCAACTAGAACTAAAATAAAAAGCAGTAGCCGAGGAAACAAAAGCTGTCCTTTTCTGGTACAGTACATCTGCTCAAACCCAATCAAGCTTTCAAAGACATGGCAGCGAACAATAGCCCCCATCAGCCAGGAACAAAGTCACAGACATAAGTGGTCCGAATAAGTGTGCAATTTCTGCCCATATGACTGTCCTGACACAATTGCCCTAATTTTCTTCCTTTGAAATGACTGATAAAAGACTTAGGTAATTGCTATGGAGACAGCATTTCTTCTATCAAGGAAGGAGGGAGGGGGGTCGCAAGTAATATTGCCTCAGGGCTTAGGGACAGAGTGTCAGTTTCGGCACAGTCTTATATTAATACTTGTGTCCTCTTCAGCCCCACTTCCCAAAGATCGTATTAAGTGATTGTGATTCGCCCTGACGCCGTATCGGAAATCACTCAATCAAGCGAGCCTCGGACACGCCGGAAAATATACAAAAACATGCCGGTCTAATTTTCCTGCGGTCACGTGAGCGGACGATGGCCGCGGCGCTGCCCCGACGCGTCCGGCAGATGAAGCAAATGACTTGTGAATTAAAAGGAGGTCGAGCCATCCGTGCGGCGTGGTCGTGAGGAGACGGCTCACCCTGATGCTAGTTTTCTGACCTGTGTTCATTCAGCGCCTGACCTTGTCCCCTGAAATCAAACTTCATTTATCGGCCTGATCTCTGATTATCTGGATATTGCACCACGCGCTTTGCCTCGCCGGCAAGCGGGCAGCTAATGGGGAGGCTGAAACCAGTGCGGAGCATCATGGGAGCATTGACATACAAACTAATTGCTGCCATGACCTCAGATTACATCTGTTTATTGAAAGCAAAGCCTTCCTCTCAATTATGTGCTTTCTGTAAAAAACACAAACGCTCCTATTAGGAATCATTTTTGTACATCTTTTTCATCATTATTTTCTGTATTCATTTTCAAGAAAGGAACATTTTTTGTAGTATGTATTGTAAATATGTATATATAATTTTATGAATACACACGTGTATGTATATGTGTGCGTTTTAATGTGCAGTTTATTAAATGTGTAATTTAATAAATTGCGATATTTACGTGTCTGTGTGCGTGTGTATATATGTGTACATGTATACGTAATGTAATATATTTACAATTAATAATTAATAAGAAATACAATTAATAAGAAATATATGTATAATTTTTTTTAACATATTTTACATATATTTTTACATCTGACATATTTGAATATACATACATGAAACATCACATTAAAAAAATCTAAACTTTTTTTTAAATTGTGTGTATATTTAAATATGTAAAATGTAAAAATGTATGTAACGTAAAAAAAAATATATATATATATAATTATAATAATATAGAATTAATGTATATATTTAAGAGAAATGTTATTTATGTACAAAATATTTTATTTCTATATAATATAAATTTACAAATTATAATAAATACATATACTTGTAAATATTTCTTAAAGATATACTTGAATGTGTGTTTTATTCATATATACATAATAATTACACAGTACACACATATATATTAGGCAAACTCAAACTTTTTTGTATGCGATTAATTGCGATTAATCATTTGACAGCCCTAATTTTGATTAGATTTTAAATGTATTTAAATACACACACACACACACACATAAATTAAAATATTGTGACGCACATGATGTGCTAATGTACTATATCACATAAAAAATTATGTAAAAAAATATACAAAAATGTAAATAAATTGTAATAATTGTAATATATAATTACTTTTTTAAAAAAATATTTTTTAAATACACACATAGACACACATAAATGAAAACATCACATAATATTTTTTTAAATGTAGTATTTTTAATAAATTGTATATATATATATATATATATATATATATACATACAATATATATATATATATATATATTTTTTTTTTAACACAAACACACACATATATATATTCTATATGTATGTGTATATATGTGTGTATATATATATATATATATATATATATATATAATATAAATTATTTTTAAAATATTAAATTTTTATAAACATTTTTTGATTATAGATTTAAATAGATAATCTGTCTTGAGTTGTGGTCCATCGGTAAATTCCCAGTAATTTTGAATCAGCGAAAGACACCATTCCACACAAATGCAGGAAATGGGACCTCTTCTGTCCTAAACGGTTTACAAACCCCCCCACCTTCCTTCCCTTGCAGGTGTCCAGAAGCCTCCCTCCTCGGCCACCTTAAACTGACAAGTCCTAAGGTGCTGACTTTAAGCACAGTCCAAGCCCAAAGCAAGTGAATAATACACAGTAATGAGTTAATCAATACGTATTATGGTTTGGTTGGTACTAAAGTGAGAACAGAACCCAGAGAGCACAGGAGCACCGAGCACTGAAGGGTTGGGGAAAAAATCAACACTGCGTCTGATCCAGATAGCATCAACCCTCCCCCAGGGATTTCCCTATTCAAGAATCCAATTTACCATGGCTGATTGACGCGGATTGGATCCCGGGGAATCGCATAACTCTTTTAAGGCCCTAATAAAAATCTAATGGATTTCTGCGCATCTTGGACCGATTTCTAAACTTTTAATAAACTACACTGGTCGTCCGCAATTAGCATTCGCTGGCTTTGTGGGTAATGTGGTTTGGTTATCACTCATGGAGTCGGTGCATGTGGAAGAGTGCTTTTTCCTGATTAAACCTACATGAAGACACAGTGTCCTTCTTAAGTGCACCTTAATGCTCTGAATGCACTTTGAAAAGCACCAGTCCTTCCTTTTTAGCTGCAACAGGCTGGTACTAATTGCAGGGAGAGAAAAATTTACAGTATGCCTCAACATACACTAATAAGAAGGTAGAACAAAGAGGTTTGTCCAGTGTCTGCTGATGCAAAACAAGTTTAAATCTGACTGGCTTTTTTAGAGAATATATACATTTTATACTTTATGTATGCATTTAGTCATATAGCTTTATTTGCAACAAATTATATTCTTTGGGATAAACCCCTTGGGATGCCATTGGGATCTTATTTTCAAGAGGGTCCTATAACACAAAAATCAAACACATAACACAAAAACAAACAATATATTAATATATAATATAATGTATAATATATTTTATACAACAGTTCTTTCTGGTCCTCAAATCTGATTGGCTGATAAGAGTAAAATATTCCAGTGATATCGGAACTCCAATGTCACCATTTCTATCATTACGTTTGCGGTATTTCAACAATAATTTTAGAAATAATAGTTTTTTAACATGTAGTTTTAAAAGATTTTTAGGTGAAAATGCACTTTTTTAGACTTCAAATATGTTTTTTTTTTTTTTTTTTAAATAAACATAACGTCTCTTTGAAAATTTGTTCAGGCCATCAGATGGCGACAAGAGACCTTTATATTGAAAAAGACTAAAATGCTGTTGTAAACAAGGAAGTTACTTGTAAGAGTTAGCCAACAAATATACTGAGCAGCGCCGTCATTGGAAGTCACCCTCAACAGATGAAAGGATAGTATGACAAAGATATCGCCTTCCTCAGCGGACATTCAAACTAATGTTTTAAAGATTTATTTTTTGGCATTTTGCCTTTATTACAGATAGGATAGGTCAGAAATAGGGATGCACCGATACCACTTTTTTCAGTACTCGCCCGATACCGATACTTTTATTTTTGGTACTTGCCGATTCCGAGTACCGATACCGATATTTTAAAATTTACAGGTAGATTTTTAAAATATAGGGTACAGAAACTAAAAGAATATGTATAATGTTAGTTGGTCAACTTTATTTATCAAATAGATACAGTCAAACCAAAATGTATTTAGAATCCATTATCATAAACTGTGTCCTGCACCCACTAGTAAAAAAAAAATATATATATATATATATATCAAAAATTGTCAAAAAATGGTGTATATCTGCTATCTGAATAATTTCTGGGTTGACTATATATCCCTTAATTATTTTTATTTTTACACTTAATTATGCCCATTAAAATGTGTTTTGTTACTTTCACTGTTTTTTTTTTTTTTCTTTTTCTTTTTCTTGCTCTATGGTACATCATCTTCAATTTTATAGCATTAAACTGCTCAATTGCAGCGGCTCAGTACTGTAATCATGCGAACCACTCATTATGAATCTTCTAACTCTGATATTTTCAGAATTATAAGTCACGTTTTTTTATCTGAAATATGCTGCTATTTGGGCTACAATCCAAAGCGACTCAAATAATGGAGAATCAGTCGTGAAGCAAGCAAAACATCGCAGCACATTTCACACAGACTGCTATAGTTTCACTTTCGCCGGATATTCGTGTATGCTTAAGGTTGAAAAAAAAGAACTTTGTTTATAGCGAATGCCCCTATATATATATTTTTTTTATATATCTACGAGTTTGTTTTAATGCAAAAGATGCGTGTGCTAAATATGAGAACATCAATGAAGATCACGCAACAGCGCGCGCTCTCTGTCTTTCTCTGTCTCGCACTCTCTCTCTCACTCCCTCTCTCTCTCTATACCGTTAAATAACTTGTGCATTGATTTACTTAAATTGTTTTTGACATATCTCACCGAACTACAAGCTTTCCAGTGATGTCAAGGCGGGATATTAATTCGACAAGCCCGCACATCTTGGCCGCTGCGCGCTCAATCCAATCTGCGTGCTTTGCCTATCACCTGACGCGCACCAGTTATGCAAGCTTAATACTGAATGTTTAACATTATATTACTTACATACACATACTTCGTAGACATCCTTATACTCTAATGACTCCATTCTGCTGTCTGTTGTTTTGTTGTCGGTGTTTCTTTGCCTACATACGCACTTGTCACATGATGTGGTATCGGCGTTTGGTATCGGGGCATTTTAACGAGTACCAGTACAGGAGCTCAGTATCGGGCCCGAAGTGAAGCAGGAGAGAGATGGGGGGCGGGTTCGAGAAAGGTCCTCGAGTCCACAGGATGCCCGCTGCCCACAAGACTATCGCGCCGTCTTCAAACCAATGTTTTATTGTGAATATTGAGCTGTGAATAGTGAGATTGAGCTAAAGAATGAATGCTGTATTACATGCTGGTAATCACACTCTCTCTGTCCATCTCTCTCTCATAATACACATAATACACCGCTTTTAATACAGAAATAGAATAAGCTTTTAATGAAACAACACAACATTCCTTCGTCACTAGTCCTAAACTGATGTTTTCAAATTAGTAACAGAAGGTTTGGGTTCAGCTGTTAAACTTTTAAACTGAGATTTTACTCCGTGACAGAAGGAAGTAGTTCTGCACAAAAGATGGTTTTTAAAGACAGTTGTTTTTTATGTATTTACAGACTTGTGACGTCGTACTGTTGTATAAATGCAGTAGGAGCTAGGCACTCCTAGCTGTGAGATATGGCTGTATATATAAATATAAAGTTCAAACATTGTTTATTCAGAAATTGTTATTATTATTTTATTACAAATGAAAAGTTGCTTTAGGGAAAATCAGCAGACGGACTAAGAATGCAAATTTCAGTCTTTGACAGCAGGTGGCGATTTTGGAATAACAGTGGTATTATGTTTCCTTGGTTATCGCTGTAAACAAAGCAGCGTCCTGCTTATGAACGCTATTTTAAAAGCATTATACAGAGGCGAATGAAAAGAAAACGCAATGTAAACTTTTCTTAAAACAGTCAGTTCCCCTCAGAGATACATTCATATAAACCCCCGTTTTAATATTTAGGATATTTTCAATATTTTGCGCATTGTGAACGGTGATCTTGCTCTGCCTGCTACAGTATTTTTCCTCTTTACGTTCGTCTTCAGCGTCTCTGGCCTCTGTTAATGGATGCTTAAATTGTTCGTAATATTTCCACACACATGACATTTTGAAAAATGATTGCATGCGGTTCGTGTGAAAGCCCGGAACAGAGATTGAGGTTGAAATATGTCCAGTCGATCGGTGCATCTGTACTCAACTGTATAAATTAAATATAGCTTAATCATTGTTAAAGCTACAAAGTTTTGAAATACTTTTGTAGGCTACCTGTCCGTCAGAGACGCATCTCTGTGATCGCTTGAAATTTTAAATGAACAGGGCCAAAAAAACACGTGCCAATGATAAACTTTCGTGACGGCGAATCAGTGGTCCGATCAGGCCAGTGAAAAATCAGTCAGCTGTCCCGAACGTCTTTCACCCTGGCCCCTGGCCATCGGACACTTATTGTTGAGCCCTGCATGATATTGTAGACATGTTGTCACACTATATGGGGTTAGTTGTCACAATGGGAACCTGCTGTTAAACAGGCTTTTAGGTAAAATATAAACAGTAAAAAAAAAAGTGAAGCACAAAAGTCCCTAAAGCCTAAATGTAAGATTTGAAGTATTTGAATTGCATATTAAATTTCCATCCATAAAAACATAATATTTCTGTGTTATTACTAAAAAAAGAAAACTAAATGTGTACACAATATCCAAGTTTAGTCTGTATATTTATCACATTGAATAATTGAATAAATGCAGTTGTTTTCCCAAGAGATTTATGCTGACTCTAAACAATTTAGACAAATACTTTTTGACAGTGTTTGATTATATATTCAAACAGATGCAATAAAATATGCCAGAAATCTTATCTGTTTTTAACAGTTTAATTTATGTATGACAAACAAATATGCATCACATTAAGTTTATTATTTTGTTAAAACCCATGGTTTTGGCTGACAGAAAATATTATTGATGAATAAAATGACACAATTTATATCACATATGACCTGCTCAATGTAAATGTGACAACAAGGTCACGACACAACAAAAATACTCTTGTTATAAGAACAGTTTTTGACTCGAAACATCTATAGCTACTGAATTACAGTCATGCATGTGTGACAAATAGCCCTGGTGTCCCTTATAAATGATTTGACTGTTATTTTTGGCCTGCTTAGTGTATATATACTGAATTAATGTTATGTCAGATGGTATTTGGATTCTGTGCTGAGGCGATGTCTGCTGATCACGCTATTGAAATTGTTTTTTGTTTATTCACGCCTGCTGTTTACCACATTGTAAAAAGCGTATCTCGGATTCAAATTATAGTACATTTTACATTGATTCATGAGATACTTGCCCTTTGCGTGGACGTTGGCATATTGTTTATTATTTCTCGGTGTTCTGTGACAAGAAGGCAGGTAAAGATGGCATAGGGTTTTTTTTTTTTTGGTCTGATTTGAACCTGCTTTGAAAATAGCAGTAATCATTGTATTTATGGTGAAATGGCCTGCCATAGGGACATAAGAGAGGGAAGCACAGTCTGGGGTAGAGATGTAAAATAGGCTCCAACAAGTAATTTTATGTGCTACGTTTTAGCTTGTCATCATATTACCGGCTGCTGTAGTGGGAACGCCGGAGCTGGAAGAGTAGAATGCAGAGCCTATCATTCTGCACGCTGAGCTGGGGAGGCAATTGGGAGGGAACGCAGCGGGAAGCTTTGATGTAGATTGACAGATTAATCATTTCCAGCGTCCTGTGTTCCTTCCGACCTTGACAGCACCAGAGCCTCTCAGAAAAAAAAGACCCCAAAAGGAAGAGAGAGAGAGGCAAAAGGGTACAATAAATTCAGGCATTTTCATCCTATAATGTCCAGGAATTAAAAGCAATAGAAGTCATGATAAGCCGTTCTCGGAAAGACTCTTTCCAATTACTCGCTGGTCTTTTTCGGTGTAGCGGCTTTCAGTCCGTATCTGTCGGAGACGAGGCGCAATTCGTGTTTAATGCGATGTGATATGTTTTAAGGCGCAGTTTCCTTTGTCAATGAACATTTTAATCTTTAAAAGTAGAGCGTTTTTTCACCTTATGCATTCACACAGATGTTTGCTTCATCAAAGAGTTGACTTGAATCATTTATAGGTGAAAAATTAACTCTTTGTCACACATGCCAAATTAGAGGAGAACATTAACCGGTAATAAAAGTTTCTCTGCTGGCAAAGAAACTGCATTATTTTGCATTATTTTTCTTTGATGCATTAACCATAGTTTCAAAGTACCGGAAACATCAAAACATAATATGGTTTTTGTAAATGCTGTTAAAATACTGAGAAAGAGAGAGGATATGTGAGTTTATATTTTTGTGCCCTTTTTGTGGGTTTTGTATTTTTTTGGGTTGTTTTCTAATATATTTCTATATTTGTTTACATTTTTGTATATAATGTTTTTTTTTTCTACTATTCCTTTTTGGGGAAGGATGTGACCTAACAATTTGTGTGCCCTTTTTGTGGTATGTTGTGCCTTTTTAAATTTTTATTTTATTTTATTTTTTTTTGCTTTTTGACTATTTTTCTTTTAAAATGTCTACCATTTTTTTCGAAGTGCCAGAAACATCAAAACATGATATGGCCTGTGTAAATACTGTTAAAATACTGATAAAGAGGTAGGATATGTGATTATATATATATATATGTATATACACACACACATTTTTTTGTATTTTTTTTGGGACCCTTTATATATTTATGTTTAAATTTTTATATATAATTTTATTATTATTTTTTTATTTTTTTTTATTTTTTTATTTATTTATCTTTTTTTACCTTACATTATTGGTAAAGGTTGTGACCTAACAATTTTTGTCCCCTTTTTGTGTTCTGTTGTACCTTTTTAATACATTTTTTGTAAGTAACAAATTTTTGCTGCATTTTTGGCTTATTTCTATTATGTATCTATATTTGTTTACATTTTTGTATATAATTTTTAACCTTTTCTTTCTTTTTTGTCCTTTCCTTTCCTTTCTTTCCTTTCTTTTCCTTCTTCGAAAAGGATGTGATCTAACAATTTTTGTGCTCTTTTTGTGGTCCAATATGCCTTTATTTTTACTTTTTTTATTAACTTGTTAATTTTGGTGTTGTTTTTGTTCTTGTTGTTGTTTTATTATAGATTTATGTTTTAATTTATCTATATAATTTTTTTTCTTTATCTTTTTAACTTTTTTTTTTTTACCTTTTATTTTTTGTGGTCTGTTGTGCCTTTTGTTATTATTAAAAAAAATAATAATTAAAAAAAAAAAAATATATATATATATGTGTGTATATATATATATATATATATATATATATATATATGGTATATATATATATATATATATATGTATGTATATATATGTATGTATGTGTATATATATATATATATATATAATTTATTTATTATTTTTGTTACTTTTCGACAGTATTTTTTGCATTATTTTTCTTTAAAAATTAGTCTACCATTTTTTTTTTAAGTACCGGAAACATCAAAACATGATATGGTCCTTATAAATTATATATACATAGAGAGATATAAATTTATAAATTATATATACATAGATAGATACACGCACACACAATCACTTTTTTTTTCTGGCCTTTTGGGCATTTTTTTTTTGTTGTTGTTGTTATATATTTTTATATGATTACATTTTTGATATATTTTTATAATTTCTATGTATGATTTATTT
Source organism: Labeo catla (assembly GCA_012976165.1). Lineage (NCBI taxonomy): Eukaryota > Metazoa > Chordata > Actinopteri > Cypriniformes > Cyprinidae > Labeo > Labeo catla. Next base: position 73,226 of record VONZ01000163.1, read on the forward strand.
TGAAACTTTTTTTTTTACCTTTTATTTTTGGCGAAGGATGTGACCTAACAAACTTTTTTGAAAAATTAAAAAATAGTGTTTAAAAATTAGTCTAAAGTACCAAAAACATCAAAACAAAATATGGTATTTATAAATTATATATATATATATATATATATATAGTTGTTTTTCATTATATATTTATATATGTTTATGTCTGTGTGTGTGTGTGTGTGTGTGTGTGTGTGAATATATATTTGGGGACATAATATTTCGTGCCCTTTTTGTAGTCTGTTGTGCCTTTTTAAAATATTTTTTTAATGAACTGATTTTTTTTGGTGGTTTCACTTTATTTACTTTTTTTTATTTTTTTTTTACTTTAACTTCCCTGCATTGTTACTGCATGTTGATAATGTGGTCATGAAGTCCCAAGTGGTCACGGGAAATGCATTTGAGATGCACATAACTACCAGACCGCCAGTTTGTCTCGCCTGACCACTTGGTGAGGCATCCATTTTTTAGGGCTCCGTTTATGAGTCCCACCCTGCCTGTTAAATAAGTTTCCGTTAGCCACACAACATGCTTTATTTTGCCGGGCTAGTGACCCAATTTCCCCTTTTTTCTTCGAGCGGGCCAACCTCTGGCACCGTAACCTTTGACAGGTATTCAATAGCAATCTTTGAGATAACAAGCCAGGGGGCACTACGCTACAGGCTGGTGCTGGGCTGCTCTGGGCGAGGAAGATGTCATGTTTAGTTTGTGTTTAAGTAACCCTGTGCTCTCCTGTTGTGATAGATGGCTCTTTGGGATGTAGACACATGCCAATATTAATGGAAAGCAGATCAAGACCCTTCAATATGTTGGATATGTAAAGCTCCCGCTCAGGGCAAACTCATCAAGGTTATGGATTTTAGGTGAAGTGCGATGCTCATGCCCTCGATTGAGATTTCGTACGATTTAACACGGCCCGTGTCAGACGTGTTGAGACGGATCTTTATGCGGGCCATTGATTGGGGGAAGTCAAACAGTATTGAGTCGTACACGAGTCCTTGTGAGCCTTGTGAATGTTATAATAGAGCAGCGACAGTTGAGGGAGAAATAAAGCTGGAGAAAGAACGAGCGCGAGAGAGGGAGGATGAAGCATAATTGACTATTGCATTTGTCCTGGCCCCGGGTCCTCGCTCTATCATTAAGAATCAGTGCATGTTAGTGTCATTATGCAAAAAGCTGGCAGATGGTGGTGATCACTGCCTGGTGTGTTTGCCCAAACAAAGAGTCTATTAAAGCAGACTAAATCACTCACTCACTCACTCTCGCTCTCTGACACACACACACACACACACACTCACAGAGCTCCTCGGAGCTGCCAGCAACAGCCATCACCCACTACTTCCTAGCTGTGATTCATAATCTATATTGATGCCTCAGAGACAGCAGGCTATTGATCTAGCCCTGTCTATAATCCTGTACCATATCCACAGCTTGTTAGACATCTGTGGGAATATAAACCGGGTTTTCCATGCAACTTAGAGAGCCTGGGCAAGGAAGAGGAAGAGCGGCACGGGCTGGTGTGAGAGACACCCACCCCATCCAGTTCAACGCCTCTGCCGTAGCAGAAAAACGTATCCTCTGTCGAGTGTTTCAGGAAAATAGGATATCCTCCAAAACTCTTCATTCCCTCTGAGGGAGAAGTTTCAGTTCAAAACTACTTCTAGAGAGATATATATCGCAGATTGACTGTGCTGAAACTGTAATGAGTGTGGTAATGCTGAAGAACCGTACAGTCTTACCGGCTCAGAGAGATGGACTTTCATACCTGTCATGAGAAATTATTCAAATGAACTGTGAATTTGCAAAAATGTTTGAATAGAAAATGATTCGATACAAACTTTCAATGCATTCGATACATTATTTTTTTTTTTTGTTTTTTTTAGAATTATTATTTTGTATGTAGGGAAAAAAAACTATATATATATATATATATATATATATACACACACACACACACACACACACACACACACACACACACACACACACACACACACACATTAGGGCTGTCAAATGATTAATTGCGATTAATCGCATACAAAATGTTTACAAGTATATGTATTTATTATCATTATTATATAATTTATATTATATATAAATAAAAATATTTTGTACATAACATATTTCTTTTAAATATATACATTAATTTGTATGTATTTAAATATACATAATAATTACACACAGTACACACACATTTATTAGGCCAACTCAAACTTTTATTTTGGGTGTGATTAATCGTTTTACAGCCCTACAGTATATATTATATTATACAAATGTATATTCATATATACATGTGTGTGTGTATTAATGTATATTTAATGTATATTTTCCTTGTTTAAAAGAAATACATAACTATACATAATTGTATTTCTGACTATTTAAATAAAAATTTGACATTTGAAAATACGTTAAATACTATTATATTATATTATTATATTAAATATGTATATGTACAAAAACACATATTTTAATAATATTTATACGCAAAAATATATTTTCCTTGCTTTCCAGGTTAAGTTTAAAAAGAAATACATAGAATTGTATTACATTTGATTACATTTATAACTACTTATATATATATTTACGAAAGTTTGGGAACCCCTTCCAGAATCTGTGAAAATGTGAATAATTTTAACAAAATAAGAGAGAGCATACAAAATGCATGTTATATGTTATTTCTTGAATAAGATATTTTACATAAAAAATGTTTACATATAGTCCACAAGACCGAAAAAATAAATAAATAAATAAAACAAATAAATAGCTGAAACTATTAAAATAACCCCCTTCAAAAGTTTGGGAAACCTTGATTCTTAATACTATGTGTGGTTACCTGGATGTTTTTTTTTGTGATGGTTGTTCATGAGTCCCTTGTTTGTTTTGAACAGTGAAACTGAGCACTGTTCTTCAGAAAAATCCTCCAGGTCCTGCAGATTCTTAAGTTTTTCTGCATCTTTTGCATATTTAAACCTTTTCCAGCAGTGACTGTATGATTTTGAGATCCATCTTTTCACACTGAGAACAACTGAGGGACTCAAACATGACTATTCAAAAAGGTTCAAACTGAAGGAAACATGATGCATTAAGAGCCAGGGGTGAAAACTTTTTGAAGATCAAGGTAATTTGTACTGAATTTTTTTTTTCTGGGAAAAAATGCAAGTATCTTCTGTTGCTTCCGAAGGGCAGTACCAAATGGAAAAAAAAATATTTGAACAAAATAAGAAAAATTTGGACATCCTCATCCTGTTCAAAAGTTTTCACCCCCCGGCTCTTAATGCATAGCGTTTCCTTCTGGAACATCAGTTAATGCTTGAACCTTTTTTTTAATATTTGTGTTTGAGTCCCTCAGTAGCCCTCAGTGTGAATCTCAATGGATCTCAAAATCATACAGTCACTGCTAGAAAGGGTTCAAATATTCAAAAGCCGCAAAACTGAAGAATCTGCAGGACCAGGAGGATTTGGAACGTCTATTTGAAAATTTGCTTCAGTGTTTTTGGAGATGTAAGCTCTAGGATGTCAGCAGCCATTCAGCACTCACGAACCTGCCAAGAGCAGCCTGTCCTCGGCCAGATCTTCTGGAATTTTCTGCTGGCTCTGATGTCTCTGTAGTGGTTAAACATTATAGATAATTTTTGGGTAAATCTAATGGCTAATCTTTGGTCTCATTAATCTATTATTTGCTCCAGAGAGTTTTTTTTTCCCCAAAAGTCATTTTTTAAAGACGTTCCGTAGTTTTTTTTTATGTATTTAACACACTCGTGCTGTTGAACTGTTGTATAAATGCAATATCGCACTGTATATTGGCACAGCTGTGATTCGGCCGTAGGCACGTGTATATATTTTCCTTACTTTACAGATTTAAATACAAACATACAAAAAACATACATAATTATGTTTCTGAATATTTTGATTTCGGTTTGCTGTTCACATATTGCCATATTTTCTTCTTATTGTGTACTATTAGCAATATATGTTTGTTTATCAGATATTTGCGAGTTGTCAGTCAGGGCTGCAACTTCATATAGTGTCATGTAAGACTCCTTTTTTTGACTATATTATGCCATCTTGTCTTCTATTGAAATAGCGTACTCAAGAACATCCTTCCTCTGTGTGTGCTGTACTAATTAACTCAGTGAAGGGACCATATTAGCAGTTGTTTTTATCTGTGAAAGGTTTGTGTATTGAAAATAAAAGCATTTGTCCTTATGGCTGCATGCAGGCTAAAAGCAAACCCATTGTTCTACTGTCAGACTGTAATTTCCTCAGTCCACTACAGACTAAAGACAAATGATGAAACGGGTCGAACAAGGGTGCTTAACCCAATCACATATAGAGCTCTGAGAGAAGAGTGACTACAATAGTGACCTTCATTAAGCGTACAAATAATTAGTTGACCTTAGCTAATAAGCATTTCCCAAAATAACCTAGGCTGTAAAGACTGAAGTGAAAAACAGCCTGACACACTATATCATCACTGTAAACGACCACTGGAGTGCTGAAATAGGGCTTTTAAGAGTCTTAAGCTTTACTACTGAAAACCAAATATTCTTAAAGAGACAGTTCAGCCAAAAATCTTATGTATCCACCTTATTCTTTAACACGGTAGTAAGCCTGTGGGTGAGACTTCTGGTTTATTATCTGCTATAGATAAATAATGAGAAGAAAAACAATATGCAATAAATGGTAAAACTTTTTGCACTGCAAACCACTGTGCTCATAATTAATATTAAAATAATATGTACATGTGTACAATATGTACATTAAAATAATATGGTAAGATAGCAAAACAAGCTGTTTTATACAGCTGAAAATAGCTGGATGCGCATAAGACCGAAAGCAAGACCCATAAAATGTACAAATGGCCACATCCGTTCTTCCAGGAAGAAAAAGGTGGATACTTTCATGTCTTTGTGTAACATTTTACAATAAGGTGTCATTTGTTAACATTAGTTAATGCGTTAACTAACATGGCTAACAATACATTTATTACAGTATTTATTAATTTTTCTTAATGTTAGTTAATAAAAAAAAACAGCCGTCTTCATTGTTTGTTCATGTTCACAGTGCATTAACTACAATGTAAAAATAAACAACTTACGTTAACCTAAAATAATTTGTTACCTGGTTGCCTTAAAATTTTAAGTTCAGTCAACTTAAAAAAAAGTTTAGTCAACTTGAAATGTTAAGTTGCACTAAGTGAACTTATTTGAGTTCTTTCAACTTAAAATTTTAAGGCAGCTGGGTCACAAGCCCAGGTTTTAAGGTTAACAAACCAAAATTTTAGTTTAGTCAACTCAATTATCTAAGTTGTCACTTTTCAAGTTAACTGAACTTATTTGTGTTGACTGAACTTAAAGTTTTAGGGCAGCAGGAGCAAACTATTTTACGTTGACTCAACAAAATGTTTTTTTATTGTTTTTTACAGTGTAATATTACACAAACACAACTTGTAATTTTAATAATGCATTAGTAAATCTTGAAATTAACACTAAGATTAATAAATGCTGTAGAAGTATTGTTAAGTTTTAGTTCATGTTAATTAATGAACCTTACTGTAAAGTGTTACCAAAAATTGTTTTGGATGAATGAAATAAAGGCGATATTAATAATAAATATTAGATGGAAACTTAAACTAAAGTTTAAGTTGAAGTAATAAAATTACTAAAACAAATACAAATAAAGCTAAATAGACACATATGTGACCCTGGACCTGGTCTTACGTAGCACGGGTATATTAGCAATAACCAATTGTATGGGTCAAAATGATCGATTTTTCTTGTATGCCTAAAATCATTAGGATAATATAAGTAAAGATCATGTGGCATGAATACATTTTGTAAATATATCCAAACTTATTTTTTTATATGTAATATGCATTGCTAAGAACTTCATTTGGACAACTTTAAAGGTGATTTTCTCAATATTTTGATTTTTTTTTTTGCACCCTCAGATTCCAGATTTTCAAATTCTTATCCTAATAAACCATCCATCAATGAAGAGCTTTTTTATTTGGCTTGTTTATGTAAATTCCAAATGAACCCTTATGACTGGTGTTGCAGTACAGGGTCATATATTTAAAAAAAAATGATAAAACAACAAATTAAAAGGATAATTTTAAAACTGGAATTATACAAATAAAATCAAATCCACAAAACTGTGGGATTATATTATATAAGTGATTCTAAAATAGCACTTGTCATTCCAAACTTGTACATATGTCTTCAAAAAAAGAAGACATTTAACAAACGTATGCATTTTTTGGTCATACAATGAACATTAGTGCCATCTGATGATATTTAGACCCTGAGGTTCTTCAAAATATCTTCTTTTGTGTTCTGCAAAGGAAAGAATTGCATAGAGTGTAAGTTTGGAATAACATGACGAGTGTTTATGACAATTTCATTCATTTTTGGGGTAAACTGCCCCTTTTATTTTTAACATTTTTGATTTTGAAAGGAACAGAGATGCAAGCTTGTTAACCAAGTTAGCTTACATGTTATTTCAAGCATCTTTCAATTACGTTTCAGAAAGTAATTGGCCACTTCACAAGGCATTCATTCGTATGACATCAAGCATCTGCGTCACACTCGCGTCTCTGAATTCTTAGATGATCCTATGAAGGGTCCTAGGAAACTTGTGCGAGTGCGTTGCCTTGTTTCCCATAAGAGGAGTATTTGTCTCTTTGAGTTCGTTCTGTTTTCATGGTTCTTAATTAACCAAATAGACCTTCCCTTCCTCTCTTCTCGGAAGATAATTTGATAGGAAAAGTGATCTGTTCTAGTTAGGTCTGAAAACAATTATATGAAATTGCTGCTTTTGGTCCACATTTGCTTGTCGCTACTTCTCCCCCATGCCGATCCAATCTAAGACCATCTGAGCAAATAAAATGATATTTACCTCATCTTCTGTTACAAGCTTTCAAAATTACATGGCTTCGGGAAAAATCAATACGAAATAGCAGCTTAGCTGCTGATATATACTTAGGGAGCATGCTAACTTTTCCTGCGTTTGTTCTCAGTCTCCCTCGATCGCCCCGCCCCTGAAAAGAGGGAAAACGGATTTACACCATGAAAAGTCTCTCAATGACATGCCGAGGAGATGCTTATAAACTGCCCACGCTCGCGAGCGTAAAGCGGGGCGCCTGTCCAAGCGGCTAACCTTTAGCATGGGAAGGCTGCACTACACGTCTCTCAAAGTTCAGGCAGAGGAAGGGCTGCCGACCCGACGGATGATTTGAAGACTCAAATACCACTTTCATTTATTATTTATCCCCGGCAGGACGAGGGGGAGGGGTGGAATGCGGTGGGAGCATCATACCTGAGCCGGTAATGTAAAGAAATGGCCATTTCTGGGAGGATTGACCTCAGGGAATCAAATCCCGTTAAAGGCCTAGGAAAATTGCTTAATATCCAGGGCTTAAATAAGTTGTGGATCAAAACATTTGGCCATGATGAAGGGGAAGCAGGGCATCAGACACCAAAAAAAAACCCACTTTTTTTCCCAAACGCTTATTTTTGCGCTCAAAAAGTCATTGAGGAGTAAGTAGCTCCCAGGTACGTAAAAGTCCAACGGCTGAATATCATATTTCAGAGAATCTGTTCAATTTCAAGCATATGAAATGTAAAAACCAGCCATTGTTTTGTTTCACATCGTACCTTCAGCCCACGGGCACCTCTGGGTGTCATAAGATGCAATTATCTTCTCTCTCTTTCCCTCTCTTTCTCTCTCTGTTGATGCTCTTGGGAAGGTAATGAACCTGTGTAATTGCGGCAGAGTGTAATGATGCATGTATGTATGAGCCATGGCTTTGTGTTCGCTGTTGAATTTTTATCAATAAGGGAGATTGGATTAATATTTCAAAGTTAATGTTTTTGTTCAAGACTTTGCACGAAAATAAACATGATTAAGTTTCACAGACGCTTGTGCAAAAATAACAGATCTTTTTAATTATACCCTTAATAGCTTTATAGATTTTTGAAAGATAAATTCTTATTGGCATTTTTGTAATTATAGGTCTTTATTGCTTTTATGAAAATAATGGTCAAGGCTCATTCACTCTTTGTTAAGTCCATGGGCAAGAAACATTTCCATGTGTCCTGAGCAAAAACAATTTCGGGGGAGTGATTTATTCGTTTGAAGATAGCGTTCGCCCTGTTATAAAATGTTTTTATATATCTAATTGCGTTTAATTATAGTGTGCGTGTATGAATGTAATCTGTATATTTTTAATTTTTTTAAATTAATGTGAAAATCATACCACAAAAGAGAGATATAGTACTGTTTTGCAATGGTCAAAATGATCTTTTGTGGATTGATCCATCCTTAGCTATCAGAGAAAATAAAAAAAAAAAACATTTAAACTTTGTATTGCTGGTATGAATTAAATTGAGAGGGAAGTATGCATTGATTTAGCCCTGAACTCCCTGATGAACTTGGTTTGGCATGGCTGTTCATGTATGTGCGGTTTCTAGCACGTTTCCAACCCTGCTGCTGCATTCAGCTAGAATCCCAATATAGACAATCACCGGGAAGTGTTTTAGACCATTATAAATAAATAAATGCAAATTCCATTCTCTAAGAGACCGTCTGGTTTATCTACATTTTTAACTGCTGAGATCTGCAGTCGTGAAATAGCAGGCCGGGTTTCCTTCTCTTTCCTATGCCAAACTGGTGAATCCAGCGGCGCTTTAAGCTACTTAGAACTCGCAGTCTGTTCTTATTAGTCCACCGAAACCATTTATGCCGTCCCTTCCCTTCACACTAAAGGAAATGTTTTCCTCATAAAGAGCGCTGAGCACCTAGAACGAGCTGTATTTAATGCCCCCGTGAGACGTTTCCCGTGTTTTCCCTCGTTTAATCCAGAACCATCCTTCCTGAAAACCACCAGCTTCTTAGTTTGTTGTCTTTTGTGTGCTCGGTGTATCCATGCGACCAAGTGCTCCACATGTATAGCTTATAATGTATATTACAGCTCTGTTTTTGGCCAAACGTGTCTGGCAGATGTTTGCTGGCTTCCACCGAATTGTCCTGATTGCTCTGGCCTCGAGAGGCAAGTCTGTGCCATACAGTAGCGGCTACCGCCGGTGCGGTTCCGTACGGGTCACGGGAAGGTTGAGGAACTGGCTTCGGTGTTGTTTAAATGCGCGTTCTGTGTTTTGCTTAACAAAAACACTATTTCTTAAAGAGATTTTCTTGAGCGGTGACATGAACGCATCACAGGCGGTAGCAGGATTTCTCCATTACCGTCCAAAACTGGCTGGAATATGGAGTGAACTGTTAAAACTGTAGTGTAAATACTGCTTTAGAGGACAAATCCATCCAAACCGCAGATTGTAATGAAAGAAATATGCTTGAAAACGTTCTATAAAAGAGACGTACGGCTACACGTAAACCGCGGGACTGTGTGGTTTGTTATTTTATTTCTCCCAAGAATTTAGAGTAGGAGGAGGGCAGTTTGAAAACACATGAAATGTAATTGTTCCTTTAGCCTGTTTTACCCTGTTTTCAGATTGGAGTGCTTGACTGACGCACGTGTTCTTGTGTAACTTAGGTCCATATTCAATTTAGGCCCGTTATAATCAGGAACATACAGTTGAAAATGGAAAATGTGCCATGTGGAACCATGTGGAATAAGGACAGGATTTAAATTGTAACTTAAAGCTGAGTGTTTAATTTTGAGCCGCTTGTGTAAGATGACCAGACCTCCGTTTTTTTTCACTGTATATTCAAAACAGCCCACATGGTGAAAACGATACTTGTCAGGAAATACTTCTATGTGGTTTTAGTTTTGACCAACAGAGGGCGCTGCTTGCTACAGCAGCTTGAAGTCGTTTTATCATTCATCTTCCTCTCCCAGTGACTTGTATGTGGAAGTTTTACAGTTAAAACTGGACCAGACTGATTTGCCACAGGCAGGGTTTCCAGGTTTTCACAACAAAACCAATCAATTTGCTACTCAAAACTAGCCCAAAATTAGCATTTCGGAGGCGTTGGAGGAGAGGTTTTTTGACTGGGTTTCCCTGGAAAAATTTGTATTTGAGGGTCTAAATATCATGTTGGGGTCGCTTCAACCCACGGACATTAAAAACAACCCACCACAACAGTGTTAAGCCCAAAGTATACTTTTTGTTTTTGTATGTGTATCTCCACTATTTTGTTGTTGTTGTTCTCTCTTTACTTTCATTTCTACTTTGAAACAACGGCCCGGGACAATGTTTCCACCTGGAACAACTGATTACTGATTACTGATTACTAACTTAAATGTAAATGTGCAGTTAAAAAAAAAAAAATTGGGTGGTGTGCGTACGCATGTACTGTTCTGATGGCGAAATTTGTGTTATGCACTGGGAAGGAAGTATAAAAGGAAGTATACTTTGGGCTTTAAAGTAGCCCGATTCTGGCAACACTGGCCATAGTTACCATTTTCAAACTAAGACACATAACAGCGCATATAAGTTCTCTAATGTATCTAATTTTTACATTTGCTAATAAATTAAAATCAGCTTTTTACAAATTCAAATTTGCATACAGGTAAACAGAGAAAGCGCATGTAGGAATAGGATTCAATTATGCCTAGCTGTTTTTTAGCGTCTTGCGGCATGAGCCGTCAAAATGCATCTTAAGACCTTTTTCCATTCCACCTATTTGCCCCTCTGTCTATATAAAATTGATGTACTGTATAGTGTAATTGAATTATGCAGACTTGGCATGGTAACTGTATATACACTATCAGTCAAAAGTTTTTGAACAGTAAGATTTTTTTAATGTTTTTTAAAGAATTTTTCTTCTGCTCACCAAGCCTGCATTTATTTGATCCAAAATACAGCAAAAACAGTAATATTGTGAAATATTTTTTACTATTTAAAATAACTGCTTTCTTGAATATATTTTAAAATCTAATTTATTCCTGTGGTCAAAGATACATTTTCAGCCTCACTTCTCCAGTCTTCAGTCACATTATCCTTTAGATCATTCTATTATGCCGATTTGCTGTTCAATTGTATTATTATTATTATTATTATTATTATTATCAATATTTAAAACAGTTAACTACATTTTTCTCAGGATTCTTTGATGAATAGAAAGATCCAAAGATCAGCGTTTATCTGAAATAAAAAGTTTTTGTAACATTATACACTACTGTATATCATTCAAAAGCTTGGAGTCAGTATAATTAATTAATTAATTAATTAATCCTACTATTTTTTTTTTTTTTTAGTAATGATGTTTTAACTTGATCAAAAATGATGATAAAGATAAAGATAAAAATTACCTTTAAAGTTCTTCAAATAATGTTCTTAACAATGTATGACTAATCAAAAATTAAGTTTTCATACATTTACAGTAAGAATTTTACAAAATATCTTCATGGAACATGATCTTTACTTAATTTCCTAATGATTTTTGCCATAAAAAAAAACGATAATTTTGACCCATACAGTGTATTTTTGGCTATTGCTACAAATAAATCCCAGCGACTTAAGACTGGTTTTGTGGTCCAGCGTCACAAATTGCTTTTTTAAAAATTCAAATAGAAATGAGTTATTTTAAATAGTAAAAATATTTCAAAATTTCACTGTTTTTGCTGTACTTTGGATCAAATAAATGCAGTCCTGGGCAGTCTGAGCAGAAGAGACTTCTTTCAAAACATTTTGAAACGTACTGTTCAAAAACTTTTGGCTGGAAGTGTCAAACAGCTTAATGAATAAATATTTATGAGTAAATGAGTAAATAAACATCATGTGTTTAACAGTCATGAGGAAAACTTTCTGTCCAGTTAATAATGTGAGGATGTTTCATACTGATGAGACTTTATGAAACCATTTCTTAAAAACTATTCTTAGTTAAATGTTCGTAAACTTTTTGCCATTATCATTTTTAATTTCTTTTAGTCTTGCTTGGAAATCTATAATAAATAAACAGTATATTTAATTGTTTCAAAATTTTGTTCTAAATGATTTATGAACCAAGATATATTTTCGAGTAAACTTACTGATTAATCATGATGTTTGTGTGAGCATTTGTACACGATTTATTTGCACAGAGACCCACTGTTTTGAAAGCGTACAGCGTTTAGACGTTTTGCGGAAATCAACCTGCAAATGGCTTACTTATAGTTGTCTCTGCAAATTAAGTCAGATAGGAAAAAGTATTAGCACATACATGAGCTTTAAATTCCTGCGTAAGCCATTTGAGTGAACTCATTGGTGTTGAATACACCTCTTGAAGAGTGAAAACCGGCGTGTTTTCCTTTTCCATCAGTCGGCGTTAAAATGTCAGAGGCTCATTCAAAAACGCCTGAAATCACTGTTTGCTTTGTGCATGTTAAGTCTTGGACGAGCACAATCACAAAATTTTGGTTAAATATTGACATTTGCACACATGCGCCATATGGATTTGCTTAGAGTGAGTCAGACTGACTAAATAAAATGTTCCGTGATTTTCCCCTCCTTTTTTTTTTAAGCAGAGAGTGTAACAACCTGGATTGGGCTTCCATTGTAATTGCTCCATTTCAAATATATATCTGAATGCTGTAAGGAGGCTTTGATCAGACACTGGGGATCATTTGTGCCTTTCGCCTTTATGTGGTAGTCACACAGTGTAAAGTGCAGTCCCTTTATGTTTCAGGCTTTGCTTTTCAGATGGATCTCTATATAAAAGTCATTCTCAACATGAAAGCCTCTGTTACCTGCCAATTGCGCCCATAAGGAATTAAAACCGTATTGGTCTCTCAATGTATTCTGGCAGAGGCTTGGCCTGGTTATTTAGATTCCATTCTTGTCTCAGGTATAATGAATGCTCCCTTGTTAGCCTCTCTTGGAGTCCAGAGCTATAGGGAGTAGATTGTACTTGCTATTTTTATAAAGCTGCAGTAACTTGCTGGACTTGTATATTATTCTATGAAAGAGCAAACTATCTTGGGAAAGGTTAAATAAAAATATATAATTTTTTCCCAATCTGTGCTAGTGCTTAAAGCAAATTTGCTTACCCACACACAGACGTTCATTCATTCAATCTTCCTGCACAATTTGTCCGTCCAGGTCTCATTTGTTTGAGATCCATAATTCATTTGTATTAGCTTTGGACATGTTCTCTAATGAAACCTCTGTGGCCTTGAGGCCAGAGGGACTCCTCCGAGTCCCTCGGAAAGGCAAAGACGCATTGACACCTAGCAGTCGCCGGTGTGCCGGCCCCTAATTGGCTGGTGTGCCTGGATCTATTTTGTCATTTGAATAACTTGCTTTCGTAAGCTTTCAATTAGCCGGGAGATTGGCACAGCGCTTTTGTCAGAGATAAATGAGCTGATATATTAAAGAGTATCCTTGGATGACAGAGGCTTCCCGTGCCACACCTCAAGACCTGCTGCTCATTGATTCTTGTCTTGGTAATTCACTGGGATCATATATCTGGCTGATCACAACCTCTTAAGAAGAAGATGATTTTTGCCTCCGTTGTTTATGAAGTTAGCTGACCTTTTAAGTTGAATCATTTTTTTCTATTTCATTTCTGTTTTACATTTTTTGACAGTTAACACTGACTAGGATATGAATGTACATCTTTATTAAATATCTAAAATATCCGTGTACTAGTGAACTATTGTGTATTATATTAGTACAGAGGTTTTCGTATATGCATATAGGCAAGCTGCTCTTACACAACCAAAAAATTTAAAAAACATTTAAGTATTCAAATCTTAGATGTTTAAGTATTCAAATCTTAGATGTCTATTGAAACCCAAAATAGTATTTAAAATATCAATAAGCTGAATATATATAAAATCAGCATTTATTGGGTACTTTCAATTGGGAGGTGGCTGTCCCAAACCCTAAGCCTTAAATTTCAACTTATTATGATATTTAACTAGTTTTTAGTATTTTTTTTTCCATTGTTGTTTTTTTAAAAGTTTAATTTTTTTTTCTTTAAAAAAGTGAAATTTTATTTGATATTTTCTTTGTAAATTCTGAAACTTTATGTAAAAAAATGTCTCCCGCATTTTTCATGTCACTACCCTAACAGTGGATGTTTTAGTCTATTGGCTGAGACTAAATTTTAACTAAACCCATACATTTATGATTAGGAAATATTCCTGTGTCCCTCTCTCTAACAGCTACAAGGTGTGAGTAGATAGGTCTCATTATTTTGAGGTAAATGTGTTCAAAAGTCTGAAAAATCTGTGTGTAGCTTTAAGGAATGTCACTACCGAACACCTTTTTTCTGCAATTAAGCACGCTTTTTTTTGGGAGTTATTCCATAACATTTAGTTTTTATATGTGTACCACTGTTCAGAAGTGTGCTAGCTAACCGTGTGCTGATTAGCATCTTTGAGATAGGTTCAAAAGTATCTAAAATTGTCACTACCGAAACATTTGGTGGTGTTTCAGTAGTGACATCTTTGTTTTTTGGGTGTTATTCCATAGAATTGTCACTACTGAAACAATTACTACCAAAACATGTCATCATTGTTTTGGCAGTGACAAAAGGGAAGACATAATCTTCATATTTGGCAGAAATAAACACAATTTTGCACAGTTATGCAATTTTTTTGTATTTTAGTATATGTTTTAGCAATGTTTCAAGATGCGAGTTAAAATTCTGTAATGTGATGCATTGCTGTCACTACCGAAAATGTGCTGTCACTACCGAAACATGATATTTTGTCAAAAACAAAGTATGCTGAATTAATTATTAAGATGCTATGATTTTTGGTTCAGTGTATATTCGAACTAATGAATCCTTAACTTTGAAATCAGTATGATTTGCCTTTTACAAAGAAAATTTGGATTCAAAATACAGCAAATCTCATAAATTACACTTGAAATATTGTTAAAAATATAATTGTTATGATTTTTTTTCATAAAATAGCAAAAAAAAAAAAAAAATTACAATCTAGATGTAAGCAAAATCTTAATAGGTCAATGTAACCCATCTAATTAAATTATTATTACTGTGTTTCGGTAGTGTCAAATCTGGTGAGAGGACAAATATTCCAAAACTTTCTGAAAATGCAGTATGATAATTAACTGCTCAATTACTAGAAATGTGTACCTTGGTTATTAGACAATTTGCATACAGATTTTTTTGGAAAAAGACATTTTTTCCAAGACGTTTCCAGCTCTGACTTTGGACCAATTCTGTAGAAAGGCCCATATATTATTCACTTATAGTTTGATTAATCACTATATGGTTCATTAAGTAATATTGGCTAATGGTTTAGGTATCATGAACTGACAATGAAGACGTTTTTATTAATTTAATAATAGTTCTGAACTTGCTAATTTATAAAAATAATATTGCTCATTGTTAATTCATTTTTCTTCTGTAATATATTATTGCTTTTAAATGTTCATTGTTGTTATAAAGAAGCCCGTTATAAAGTTTGCAGAGGTTATAGGTCTAGGTGATAATGTATTTCGAGACCACCCTATAATGAATGACAGGTGAACGGGTCATAGACAAGTCAAGAGCAAGTAAACCCCATTGTCTTTCAAAGGTCTTCTGACTTAACCTGTCCCAACTCCACTCCTATAAGCCATCCACAAATAAAACAGTTGATTTAGCCAGACCTTTTAAGTTTGATTCAACTACGCAAGGAAACTTTACAGGGACCACAAAGATCACACTTTTTTCTGTCAGAGTAGCAAAATTAGATAGCAGTTCAAGTTTTATCGACTTTTCCATTGACTCTACGGCATGAAGGGCAATAGAATCATGTAGTGTCGACTGTAGCGAGAGCAAAACAGCAGCTCAGTGGGATGTCAAGATGAGAAGCGAGAGATGCGATATCAGGTTTTGTTACCTGCAAATCCTCAAGACATTTGGTATAAACACACAGAAACGCGCGTATTTGCATGATAACCCTTGATTACGGCCCGTGTACGTTGGTGAAAGTTGTTGGTATCTGAAAGAGCCAGATTATTTGCAGACAATGCAACAACCTTAAACTTTAAAACTCGGTCGGATGAGAATTCGTCGCTCCTGTGCGGCTGAAAGCCAGTACTCCAAAATGTAATTTTCCAACAAAGAAAATAAGCCACAAGTAATCTGCTCTGTAATACCTTCCAGTCCTTAAACAAAATCCCCTGCTTTTATGACATCAGCTAGACTTTTTCACCTTTCTAATGGGATTTTGAGGGAAAATGGCTTTCTGGATCACCTCTTTCAGTCTTGCTTAGAAATACCGTACGTTTTTTTATTGAGAAGAGCTTAATTGGTTTGAATGACTGATGATACATGGGTGGAACCTCGAGCCAGGTAAAATGCTGGAGAATGCTGGCTGTAGGTGGATGGTGATGCATGAGGTCCACTGGTCAATTTCTCCCTCAGTGACACTTCCCTGACTGACTAGATTTTACCCTTGATGAATTACACTTGTCAAACAGCAGAGAGAAGATAGACCTGGAGTCTCATCTCTGATTAAAAATGAATTGAATTATTCAGAGCCCCCGTACCAAACGTCCTTACCGGATTTGTCTTTGTCAATCAGATTTTTGTTGGATTTAATGTACGATAAATGCTTTCTGTTAGCGTCTTGTTGTGGCAAAGGGTCTTTTATGCTCATTTTGCAAGAGGAAAGCTGAGTAAATCACGCTTGTTTGTTTCTCGCCTTTAAATTGAAGGAACTAAAAGCCTCGGAACGAAACGAGGCCGAACGTATAGATTTTAAATTCCCTTTCAAACAGGCTACTGACACCATCTAACAGCCGACATGAGCTAGTGGTCTTATGTTCCACATGCAATAAGTCTGTAGACTGTGGACCCCTAGGACAGGTGGAAGGTAAACCTTCATAAACAAGCTTGCTGAAAGCATAGCGGGGCCTTTGGGAATGCCGTTAGCCTGTCCGGCAGTGTCTTTCAGCATGTCGCTCACTCTTCCAATGTTAAGCCAGTGTCTTCATGCAGGGATCTCACTACTGGAAGCAGGTGAGACGTCGAATGTTTGTTCTTTGTAAAAAAGCTCTATGTTTACTGTGTCCGTGAGGCCTCTTTTTCTCATCAGCACTGAATATTTGATAGCAGGTGCGGAATTTGCAGATGAAACAAAATAAACACTTGCGTTTATTCCCAAGACATCAGAGAAGGAGTTATTAAAATTTGCATTTTTTGCATTAATTCAGACAAATTCGCCTGTGCGGAGTTTATTTTGTACGTGTTTGTAGAAAAAACGCTTTGCATGTTTTATTAAAGCAGCACCTTTTAAGAGAAAAAGAGGTGGATTTCGAGTTCCCCGCAGGTATGTTACTCGTGAGATTTGTCGATGTTACCGCTATGCCTTTGAGATGCGCTATTGAGTGTCTGAATCTATCTGTGTGAGTGTTTGGATTCTGTTTATTCTTTTTGGTCCCTTTTCAGGGAAATGAAGTATGAAGCTTAGAATCAGACACACTCATCCAGATATTCTCTCCTCTGAAACTCGGAAGGGCAGTAGGAAAAAAAGATCAAAGAACGCTGCCCGAAAACCTCTCTACAAAGTAAGGAGCTTCAGAAACAAAATGTTCCGCTATAAAAAAGGTATACGAACACCTCTCAGATAAGTCAGGAAAAGGTGCATTTACATTTCAGGCGGAATGGATAGTCATTTTCAGGAGGCTATACGAGCCAAGTAAATGTGAAAGATGATATAAATACAGAGGTCGTGTAAGGTTTAGCTTGTGAGTTAATTTCATGCAACATTTTAATAGCTAAATATCCAAGCTTTTTAAAAATGCACTGTATTAGTTCTCTCAAATCTACAAAAAAAATCATGACATTGTTTTTTCCTCATGAACCACAAAGACTTTTGAAGAATCTTTAATATACAAAAAAAGCATCGTAAAAGCGGCCCGTAGTACTTTTGCGCTGTTTGTGCTGTGAAACTGTACAGAGAGGAAGACTGTCAGTGAATCTGTTTTGTTACGTTCCATATCGTCTGACTTCAGAAGACTTGGATTATAGTGCATGAGTCATGAAACACATTTTTAGTACTTCTATGCTATATTTTTGTGCTTTCGGGAGCTTGAGAACTATGCTATAAACTGCAGATGGCAAGAGCTAACGTTCAAAAGTTTGGGGTTTGTACTTTTTTTTTTTTTCATGTTTTTGAAAGAAGTCTCTTATGCTCATCAAGAATTTTCAGCATCATTACGCCAATCTTCAGTGTTACATGATCCTTCAGAAATCATTATGTGACCCTGGACCACTAAAACCATTCATAAGGGTCAGTTTTTTAATTGAATAAATAAGCTTTCTGTTGATATATGGTTTGTTAGGATAGGACAATATTTGGTCGAGATACAACTATTTGAATATCTGGAATCTGAGGGTACAAAAAATCTAAATATTCACCTTTAAATTGTCCAGATGAAGTTCTTAGCAATGCATATTACTAATCAAAAATTAAGTTATGATATATTTATGGTAGGAAATTTACAAAATATCTTCATGGAACATGATCTTTACTTAATATCCTAATGATTTTTTGCCATAAAAGAAAAATCAATAATTTTGACCCATACAATGTATTTTTGGCTATTGCTACAAATATACCCCAGCAACTTAAGTCTGGTTTGGTGGTCCAGGGTCACATATGTTGATTTGGTGCTCAAGAAACATTTCTTTTTTTCAGTGTTGAAAACATTTGTAAAGCTTAATATTTTGTGCAAACCATGTTTTCAGGATTCTTTGATGGAAAGTTTAGGTACATATAGATTTGTAACATTATAAATGTCCTTACTGTCACTTGATCAAATTAAAAGGATAGTTCACCCAAAAATTTAAATTCTGTCATTAGTGACTCATGCTCATATTGTTCCAAACCCGTAAGACCTTTGTTCATCTTTGGAACACAAATTAAGATATTTTTGATGAAATCCAAAGGAGCTTTCTGACCCTGCTTAGGCCCCGATTACACCGAACGCGTTTTTGCAGTGAGAGGCGCCTTTTTTAAATTGTTTTCTATTGGCAGTGAGTGTTATGCGTGCTGTTTATGCGCATTTTAACCGCCTGCTGCACCTTGCGTTTTTGCCGGAGCGCTCTGAGCACCTGAAGTTGAAAAAAAAGCAACTCTGAGCAGAAAAGCGCCCGACGTCATTGCGGTTTTATTCATTGCCCAATCGCATTAATGGAGAGGCGGGCCTTCCATTGTGGTGACGAAAGTTTTACCGTTGCCTAAAAAGTCCGGAGACTGCAGTGATGGAGGAGAAACTTTTGGTGTCTATCGCGGGTTACCCGGAGCTGTTTTTTTAAGGTTTTGCTGATATGACAGTTTACTAAACAGCTAAAAAACCAAAGATTTTAAAGCGCTTGCGCTATAATCCTTTGATTAGATTGACAGGACGGCTAATTTGATGGTTGCCTAGCAACATAAAAAACCACAACGCACTGCTCTTTTTTTTTAAAAGTCACCAGAAAAAGGCAGTGCTGTGCGCCTTGCGTTTTCAGAACTAAAAAACGCGTTCGGTGTGATCGGGGCCTTAGACAGCGACACAACTAACATATTTAAGGCCCATAAAGGTAGTAAGGACATTGTTAAAATAGTCCATGTGACATCACTGGTTCAACCATAATTTTATGAAGCTACAAGAATACTATTTGTGCGCAAATAAAACAAAAACGACTTTATTCATCAATTTCTTCTTTTCCGTGTCAGTCTTCGACGTTCTTGAGAGTACCACAATACACATAAGTCACTGTTTTTGTTTTCTTTGCGCACAAAAAGTATTCTTGTAGCTTCATAAAATTACGTTTGAAACACGGACGTCACATGGACTATTTTATCGATGTCCTTACTACCTTTCTGGGCCTTGAATGTGTCGGTTGCATTGCTGTTTTTGCAGGGTCAGAAAGCTCTCGGATTTCATCAAAAATATCTTAATTTATGTTCTGAAAATGAAGGAAGGTCTTATGGTTTGGAACGACTCGAGGGTGAGTAATTCATGACAGAATTTTCATTTTTGGGTGAACTGTCCCTATTCATTCAAAGTAAAAGTATTAATTTCTTAAGAAAAAAAGTAGTATACAATATGTGTAAATAGTCCTTAACATGGTGAGAGCTTAGTACTTCTACCATGACCTTGAATGAAGAAACTACTTACAAACTGAAAAGCTCATTGAGAGTTATGAAAAGCCAGGTCACCTCACGTCCTTGTTTTACTCCTCAGAGACATGACTTGACAGGTCACAGGTTATTTATTTATTTATTTATTTATTTTGGGGGGTTTAGACAGTTTTTATAGATCATTGTGCTTGGTAGTATTATTTGTAATAGTTGATTCATGTGTTGCATTACCTGACTAGAGCTGATACCACACATGTGAGCATCGGGTCTACATTTAATATCTGCGTTTTAGTCACTGCAACCGCTAACAATTGTTGAATAAAACGGTGAAATGTTTACATTTTTCATTCAGCAGTTCCTGAATGGCTGCCTCTGGAATTGTGTATATGTTGGTGCCTCCAGAAATGCATTTCTATGTATGAAATGTAATTGTGAGGAACAAATACCTCTGAACTATCAGAGAAAATCAAAAGTAAAGAAATAAGAAGCCCATTTTTCACAGTTAGGATTGTCACAGGCTGGAATTGGCTTTGCCCCGTTTCCAGGATGGAAAGGAGATCTGTGAGCGCTCTGTCAGACATTTATTAATCCAGCAATATCTATTGGTGTGCGTGTGTGTGTATGTGTGTGGACTCAATCAGTGTGACGTCTGTTACCATGGTGCTTGGTTACAAAAAACTTAATTCCAGATCACCTGGAGTTCTGATTGCTGTGGCAGTGTTGTGGCCTCTTACAAAGACGTTTGCGAGGTGAAGCATTTTTCATGTTTTCAGGAACGGCTCAGTGTCCTGTGTGTTTTAGAAAGACCTGCAGTTTTGAATGCAACAGGCTTTTCCAGGGCCTTTTCTGCTTGTTTTGTATACATATAGCCATTTTTATAGTCAAGAATAAAATTTTTTTGTCATTTTTCTCATTGTGGTTCTGTTGACCCCTTGGTGCAGGTGCTCAGAACAAACTTACATTTGCAATAAAAATGTATGTGTGTGATATATTTATATATATATATATATATATATATATATATATACATATACATATATATATATATATATATATATATATATATACATACATATATATATATATAGTCAAAAGTTTACATACACCTTGCAGAATCTGCAAAATGTTAATTATTTTACCAAAATAAGAGGGATTATACAAAATGTATGTTATTTTTTATTTAATACTGACCTGAATAAGATTAAATTGCCCGTTGTTCTTCAAAAAAATCCTTCAGGTCCCACAAATTCTTTGGTTTTTTAGCATTTTTGTGTATTTAAACCCTTTCCAACAATGCCTGTATGATTTTGAGATCCATCTTTTCACACTGAGGACAACTGAGGGACTCATATGCAACTGTTACAGAAGGTTCAAACGCTCACTGATGCTTCAGAAAGAAAAACGATGCATTAAGAGCCGGGGGGTGAAAACTTTTGAACAGAATGAAGATGTGTACATTTTTCTTATTTTGCCTAAATATCATATTTTTTTTTTTTAGATTTAGTACTGCCCTTCAGAAGCCACAGAAAATACTTACATGTTTCCCAGAAGACAAAATAAGTTAAATTTACTTTGATCTTCAAATTCAAAAGTTTTCACCCCCCAGCTCTTAATGCATTATTTCCTTCTAAAGCATAAGTGTGTGTGTGTGTGTGTGTGTGTGTATATATATATAATCATTTAATATTGTATGGAAATATAAATAATACATAATTTTAAAATTTGCAATCATCAATACATTTTCACACTAAATCTCAAAGTTAATGTAGAAACAACATAAAGATGGTATAACTTCAATATTTGTTTAATCATGGCATTTTTTTACACAGTTTTAATAAGTGCTGTGAAGGCAAATATATACCAATTATGAATTTATTAGCCTTTTTAGCCATTTAACATTAAGTTTATTTTGCACATTCATTTTCACTATAAATAAGACTTTACCTTATTTTCTTCAGAAAGGGAAGAAATGGGTGCTGTGTTGATTGTGTTATGTATTTTTTATGTGTTAAACAGAAAATATTGATTTGAATTTAACATGTTATCTTTGACAGCCCTAATATATAAAATTTAAAAGAAGTCAACTGATACCGAATCAATGTCATATTGCCAGTTTTAGGGACAGAATCACATTTTCTGGCCCAAAACTGCGGTGAAAACAGTCGAGGTGTTTCAGATTTGCTGCTGGATCAGGTACCACCACCTTGTGGGTATAAAAAGTATGTATATAGTGGCAATAGTGAGGACAATGTGACTACAAAATTGTAAAAAGTGAAAATTTGCTTATACGCTCAGACCTGGCAAAGTCTCTGCATTCCAGGGTTAGGAAATCTAAACAACCCTCAACCAATATGATAAATTCTCAATGTTTCTCTTTGTTTTAATAACCTTAACAAAAGCCAGGCTCCTTCTGAGCAGCATAATAGTCAGTCTGGAGAGCGGGATGTTTCCCTCCCCCTCCGTTTTCTCTTCTTCTCCCTCTTTGTGCCATTTTTAATTTTCTCTCGTGTTAGATTCAGCTGCTTTAAGCTATTTTGTTTTTCCAGGAAGATCCGTCGTGCTAGTCTCTCCAGCTCCGGTGGCTGCAGCCGCCATCCATTTTCCCTCTTTGCTCCACTCTCATTTTCTGGGTGCTTCATTTTGAATCTCACCCCAGGCACGCCGCTGTGCCCTGAAGCACTGTCATTGCCGTTGCTTTATGTCCGGCGCTTTCTATTAGATCCCCACCATGCTGCCAGAACCCCCTTTTTTTATTCACTGGCCCCCTCATTTACATTTTATTTAATGAGGAGCCTGATCACCTGAGCACATTCATCATTCCTTCCTGCACATGGGACGTGCTCCTAGAACTGGTGCATCCCCTCCATAACTCACACACACTTACAGCCCAGCCCCACTGCACACATCTCAACCCTGTTTTATTTTGTAGGTCTGTTCAGCACCAAGACTTTTATTGGAACGAACTGCACTTTGTAATAATGTTATTTATGTGCATCTTTCAGCTTCTTGGGAGCAAGATGAGCTACACAGAAAAGCATGGACATCTTGCTCCTCGTTTCAATATATATGTATAATTATGTTAATAATATTTGTTCGTATTTGTTCTTTTCAGTCATTTTTTATTTACTCTCTTATTTCTGTATTGTGTATTTGGGAGCGTAAATAATGTTATACAGTTTTTTCATCCTAACCCTTTTCAATTCATCTCCCATATGGTACAATATTGTCTGAGTGCTTTGGCTTGGTCTTATAGAAGATATATAATATTTATGAATATAGCTGGCTTATATATTCACTTACAGGGGCGATAGTTACGGGTGTCTGTCTCCATTTACCTTGTGTTGGATTCACATCAGTCCAGTGAGTCTGTAAAGTCCAACGCCCCATCTCTAGACGCATAGCCAAAGCATTGCATTGTAAATTTATGAGTACGTATTGCACAAAAATTCTCATGAGAAACTGCAATACTGTAAAATAGTTTTCCTTGGACAGCTTTCCATCATTTTCAGTCCTTTATTTCTTCTTTTTTCCCAATTTTTCTTGGCCCACCTTTACCTGTTTTTCTAAACCACTTATTTATGTTATTTCAGACTGTCTACTTCGCTCCGTGGACATTGTATTTCATGTCATAATGAAAGACCGCAAAAATTTAAGCCGCATGCTGCAAAGAAAGAAAGAGACTGATTCACAAATAAACTAACTATGCATAATGAGGCAACGGATACGTGTTTTTTCATGCCGTGTCTGTGATTGACATCCACGGATAAAAGTATTCCGGGTAAGACTCAATTGCATTTGTAAATATAATCAAGTTGGGTAGTAATTAGCGTTGGCTTTACAAGTAACCCCTAACAAGTCCAAATTAGTTTAATAGAGGGGTTACTTCTGTCTCTTTTCCTTTCTAAACTCCAGACTTTTTTTTGCTTGTATATATTGTTTTATCTGTGACCTGTGTTGTGTTTACCTGATGTAAGTATAGACTCTGTGCTGAAGATCCTTAAAAGTAGAGACAGTGGGAATGTTTGGAGGAACGCATCTAAACTTATTCCACATGTTATCGTCTGGTCCTGGTGAGGGGCGCCATGGTTACCTTGGAACTTTAACTTTAAACAGCTGGAGTATTTGGATTGTGAAATTGCATTGCACTGCCTAAATTCACTTAAGATGAAAGCCCTCGCTCGAACACGGCAGCTCTGTTTTCTGGCCTCGAGTCAAACAATAATTTGAACTTTTTGTCCGTTTATGAGAAATGGCCTTTGTAGATAGTCTGTCGGAGTCCTATCAGATGAGATTGTGTAGGTCTTAAGTGATCATGTACAGAAGTGGGAAAACAAGACAAACGCTAATTTTCAAAACTATTCTGTACTGCAACCATTAAAGAGAAAGTTTACTTTTAGTATGACTTTGTTGGACCGTTTTCACAGACTGTGATGACACTTTTCCACAGTTATTAGAATTGTAAAATTAGTTTATTTTAATGTAATTTAAAACAGCTGAGGGAATGACGGTGATATAATTTTTTTTTTTTTTTTGCACAATATTGTTGCTTTGTGTTGTTACACAGAACTGTTGACTGACTCTTATGTTTAGGGCTGAGTCAAAAATACTGATTTTCGTATTTATGAAACAATATCGATTCTTAAATCCCAAGAATCGATTAGTCTAGCCTGTTTTCAGTTAATGAATGGAACATTGTAGAGCGCCTCCCATTCAATAAATTGTAATAAGCTTTGCGCTTTGTTACTTTTTTTTATTTTTGGGCTTTTGTTACTTTATTATTCAGAGAGGACAGTGGAGATATGACAGGAAAGTATTAGGTAGAGAGAGGGGAGCGGGATCAGCAAAGGACCTTGAGATGGGAATCAAACTTGGGTCGCCGTGAGCGCGATTTGATATCAAACGAACAAACTCTCAGATTTCAGATTTAGTTGCTGTAGTGCTTCAGTTCAAGAGAAGTGGCAGGGCAAAGCACTTTAATGACAGTTTCAGTATGAAATAAACATGAATACACATCCGAAGGTATGTCAACTTATTGAAATCCATATCCTGTCTTATGTAACCGCTCAATCAGTGTTTCAACTGTGGATAGACGTCAATATAACAGCTTGCAAACAATATGTAAACAACATTTACCTCAGAAAAAAAAAACAACACATTTGGAGACCATAAACTCCTTGGTCAGCTCTAGAGAGGAACATTTAGCTAAATATATGCACCACAGAACATATTCATTTAAATTTTTACTGTTCTTCAATATTTCATTTAGGTTTAAATAAATCCAGCAAGTTTTTATGACAGCCACTATAGACCAATTTGGAGTAGACGTCAGGGAAAACAAGACAAACGCTAATTTTCAAAACTATTCTGTACTGCAAACATTAAAGAGAAAGTTTACTTTTAGTATGACTTTGTTGGACCATTTTCACAGACTGTGATGACACTTTTCAACAGTTATTAGAATGGTAAAATTGGTTTATTTTAATGTAATTTAAAACAGCTGAGGGAGTGACGGTGAT
The DNA here is from genome assembly GCA_012976165.1 of Labeo catla. Classification (NCBI taxonomy): domain Eukaryota; kingdom Metazoa; phylum Chordata; class Actinopteri; order Cypriniformes; family Cyprinidae; genus Labeo; species Labeo catla. Next base: position 98,804 of record VONZ01000163.1, read on the forward strand.
ATAAAATTTTATATTTTTATTTTTTATTCTTAAATCCCAAGAATCGATTAGTCTAGCCTGTTTTCAGTTAATGAATGGAACATTGTAGAGCGCCTCCCATTCAATAAATCGTAATAAGCTTTGTTACTTTTTTTATATTTTTGGGCTTTTGTTACTTTATTATTCAGAGAGGACAGTGGCGATATGACAGGAAAGTATTAGGCAGAGAAAGGGGAGCGGGATCGGCAAAGGACCTCGAGATGGGAATCGAACTTGGGTCGCCGCAAGCGTGATTTGATATAAAACAAACTCTCAGATTTCAAATTTAGTACATTTTATTACAGTATTCAAACCGTAAATACCGTTTTGGTGCTGTTTAATGTGGACTGAAAGATCGCTGTAGCGCTTCAGTTCAAGTGAAGTGGCAGGGCAAAGCACTTTAATGCCAGTTTCAGTATGAAATAAACATGAATAAACATCCGAAGGTATGTCAACTTATTGAAATCCATTTCCTGTCTCATGTAATCGCTCAATCAGCGTTTCAACTATGGATAGACGTCAATATAACAGCTTGTAAACAATATGTAAACAATAACATAATGTCACATTTACCTCAGAAAAAAAAAACACATTTGGACACCATAAACTCATTGGTCAGCTCTAGAGAGGAACATTTTGCTTAAAATATGCACCACAGAACATATTCATTATAATTTTTACTATTCTTCAATATTTAATTTAGGTTTAAATAAATCCAGCAAGTTCTTATGACAGACACTATAGACCAATTTAGAGTAGACGTCACAGTTACGTCACTTGCAGCTGCGCACGCATTGTGGTGGCAGAAAAACACTAGTAACAAGTAGAGTGAAATGGGAAAAATCCACTGAATAATGATAAAATGTATTGTGCCTTTGGATGTCAGAATTGGAATGCAAATCATATTTATAGAATACTGTCGTCAAAAACGACATTTGTTTAAATGGACAGACTAATGGATGAAACCTGCTATGATTACTGTACGTTTAAAGCATAAATTTGATTTAAACAATTTGTGTACATATGAACATAAGCAGTTCATATGGAAGATATTATATTAGCCCCACAGTTACAGCATGAAATACTGTTTAAACCTATAACATTTTACATTTACCTATTTTATCTCACAATTCTGATTTTTTTTTTCTCGCAAACGCAAGTTTATATTTTGTATTTCGGATTTTAAACCTTGATTTAACTCAACAATAGGGCGTTTGCTCATTCTAAGGGGAAAAAAAGCCTGAAGTGTGGGATATAAACTCAAAAGAGAGACTGGCGAGTTGATTTTTCTTGTCAGAATTGTGAGATATAATCTCAGAATTGAGAGAACAAAGTCAGAATTTTGAAATATAAACTCAAATATACCTTTTTACTTTTTTAATCCATGGTTTCCATTTGGAAACTGTAATTTTCTGCTACCAGATAGGCTCAGCCCACAACAAAAACGTCATTATGGTTTGCCAAAACTCCAAATTGGTCTATAATAATACAGTACTATTATATCTTTATTATTATAAACACTTAATTGAGTGTAATTTAAGTGTTTGTGTACAAATCATTTAATTTTAACCTTCAATATTATAGTAATGTAGTACTGACTCTCATATATATACAGCATTATTTGAGGTTTTTTTCCTTGAGAAATTTGCCATGTACTGTACCTGATATATATCCAAAACAGTCAATTTTGAATTGAATCGGAATCAAATCGCAAGCTTGTAAGTAGAAATCAAATTGAATTTTAAAATTTTTATCAATACCCAACCCAACATATATTCGTTTGCTGTTCTATCATTTCCACAATTAGCTGAAAGTACTAAAGTAAACATTTTTATTATTCTTAGTAGAGCTTTTTCTGCAAGACTGTTTTCACAAGTACTGTTCGTTCAATTTATTTGATTTTTAAATGAGCAAAGCATTAGTTTATTTAAAGTGCACCTAAGTTGCTTTGAACTTTGACTCTTCAAACAGTCAGAATGGCTTTTAAGCGCGTTCTGCTCACGCTCCACGGTTGTGTTTTTACACTATTCGCAGAGGCATTATACATCACTCCTCGCTCTTTTAAGTAGCCTAAAACCCTCGCAGGTAAGCTGTCTCAAAGTATGCCTTTACATCCAGCTGAGATGTCAGCAGCGAATTCCTGTCTTTTGAAATTCAACTCCCAGACAGGGCTAATATACTGGATGCCTTCTTATTGATTGAAGGGGGAGGGCTATTTGACTTAAGGTGGGTACAAATCCGCATGCAGGGGTGACGCCGGAGCTCCAATCAGCCTGATTGTGATGCTGTGAAGCTCTGTATGGCTCTTTATACCGTTCCCATCAATACCCAATGGGCTTTAATCAAGCCTCCAAGGAAGCAATCATTACTTTTTCAAATCAAACCTATGAAATCAATAATTCTGCAACAGTTTAGATGACAGGAAGCACAAACATGCCTGTCGTTCAAAGGTTAAGGCGCACTGTGCGCAAACGAAGATCACAAGATTTTTAAAAGCTGCGTTCGTGCATTATTAGTGCTGTCATAATGGACAAAAACAGATGGGGGCATTGCAGCTGCATGTAAACAACTGCTCTTCCTTTGTGTCTGAAAAACGTAAATCTAAAAATGTCCCAATTGCTCTCAGCAGATGTAATTGGAGCTGTTTTTCAGGCCGACAGCAGCGCGAGGTGTTTGTTGTTGTTGCTGCAGTAATTTGCGTTGTATCAGCCTCGCTCTCTACGTCTGAAAACATTAAAAACCACACCAGGCATCAGAGCTTATGGAATGGAGATTCATGCCTTTGAAAACACACACACACACACACACATACACACACACTCGCAGTGCATTAAAATGGAGATCATCACGCATAGTCTCCAGGACTGGAGGGACCAAATATTTGTTTTCTTTCCCCTGAAGTGCACTCTTTCACAATGGCCATATTTACAATAATCTCCATGAGTGTGACCTGCGTGCAAAGAAGCGTGCTCGCACAGTTTCTCTTTTTCGGAATCTTTAATTAAAGAGCTCTATTGGCGATAAAGGTTTATGGTTACTCTACCATAACCATGTTCATGATAACAATTCACAGGCTTCATTTGCATTATAATTTCAGGCTGCGAGCTGCTGTCTTGTGCAATGGCAGAAAGCTGGTTTAAATTCATGAGGGTGTCCTCCGGACACGAGAGCCAGATTGGGCGGCATGGTAGAGCCGGGCGGGAACGGGGCGAGACAGCTGTGTCATAACACTGGTGCTCTGGGGCTAACTGTGCCGAGCTGTTGCGGCCATGTTGTCGTAATCTGTGTTCACTTCACTGGGAATATTTGTTACGGCTCATGATGTGAAGTACAGTGTGGTGACTGAGGAAACTCTTGGAGATGGAAAGGTGTTTATACTTTTAATGGACTAATTGTCCATTAATTGATAATAATAAAAAGAAAAAATTTATTTGACCTTTAGTTTCAAAGACATGTAGAAATGTCTCATTTTATTCATTTTGGTTTAATGTAATTTTAAAACATTGCATTATTTCATGTGATATAAAAAATTAAAAAGTAATCGTCATAAAGGTCTTCACCTCAACCCGTCAAAATAAAAGTTCGGGTTAACTTGAAGAAACAGTGACAAAATTATATTGCTTAATGTAATGATAATACTACTACTAAATAAAACATTATTTTTAAAGGAATATTTACCAGAATAATTATTTACTATCTGAAAAAAAAAAATAATAAAAAATAAAAAATAAAAAATAGCAAAAATGAAAGGTGGATCCCGTTGCAAAAAAAAAAAAATCCACATCCAGGCACTGGAAAAAATAAATAAAAATTATATATATATATATATATATATATATGTGTATATATATATATATGTATATATATATATATATATATATATATATATGTGTGTGTATATATATATATATATATATATATATATATATATATATATATATGTATAGTGTATCAATTAATTAGGGAGGCTTTTGATTATTAACATGTATTGAAACCATGGAATTTACAAAATTAATGGAAAACAGAATTTAATACAAAATAAAAATGAAAAAAACTCATTTCATATATATATATATATATATATATATATATTATTTTATTACTATTATTATTTATTATATTATTTTATTATATTATTTTAACCATTAAAACAGAAACATTAAAATGGAAAAAAATAAAACAGAATTCATAGGGCCCTACATTACATATTTTTACATTTTAAATACATGAGACTTTACACATCTTTCTTTTAAAATATCTTTATATTTATTTATTACAAATATAATGAATTATTAATTCACAAATATTGCATCATTTTTGGAGAGTCAAAACATGATATTTTATAGTCTGGGCTAAATTTACTATTTTTTTTTTTTTCTCAATTTTTAAAACAATCTTTTTTTTATTTGATGGATTTTTTTCTTCATTATAATATCAGGAAAATTGTATCACTCATGTTTTTGACATTGTCTTTCCAAAAAATATCAAATTAAATTTATTCAGAAATTAAACACATGCTTATCATGGAAGAGGTGTATTTAAGTCATTGTATGAATTGCATTTGTAGTGTATTTTGGAATAAATGAATACACAAAGCAACAACAACAACAACAACAAAAAAACGAGCAGTGCATCAGTAGCCTATTTGTTTATAAAGTCTTGGTTGTACCATGAAATTGTTGTTTTTGTTAGTGCAATTAGAGACTGAGGCCAAACAAAGCATATCTTTTCCCAACCCTTATCCATCCGGCCTCAGATTGGTTTAAAAGGGAAGATACATATCTTAAATGCGTTCTGTGATGAGTCATTTAACAGACCTCCACAAGTTAGACAACAAGATTCATGCCAAGGATCCATGGTACTCAGAAAACACTTCTCATTTCCCATAGTGCACTGTGCGAACATGTGGAGATTAGCTTTAATGAATGTTGCTCTTTCGTTTTATGCCATTTCTGAATAGCACTCTCACGATTATTTTCCCTTTAGATTTCAGCAAATCAATCAATTACCTTCATAATGGCTGTTCAGAATGCTCAAGGCAGGACTAGTTTTCTCCCTGTTATTATGAGGAAGTGTACCGTTCCTCCTCTGGCCTTTCAAACCTTCGCAAATACGTTTCTAGTTTCTTTCCTTCAAAGAGTGGGATTAAAAAAATAACACTGCGTAATCCTACTCTCGGGTACACATAATAGCTCCTTAATGTCATGTATTGAGAATTCTCGCTAGGTTTGTGCCTTGAAGGTCTCATCAGTGATCGAGGAGTTGTTCTCAGAGGGGGCTGATTTATCAGTTTACTGAAGGTCTCATGTGCCCAGAGTGGACCGAGGTCCATATGAGCTAGCGTGAGATGTTTGTTTTGCTCTGCGGGATATCTGTGACTTTGAAGGATGATTTCGTAGTCTAGTCTGTGGAGCAAACTGTCGTCTGCTCATAAGGATATAGTGCAATAGACATCCTTCATCCCTGCTTCTGTTGCAGATGCACAGATTCATCTCAGATGCATCATGTGACATGATCACGCTATATTTCGTTGCTCTTATTTAGAAAAAGCTAATATTAAACACATTTTTATAGACTTTTTTTTGCTTGTTTCTTGTATTTTTATATACTTATATTTATATTCATTTAGTGTTTGTGACTAAAACAAAAGGTTGGCAACCTATGGCAGGCATACCAGAGAAATAGGGAAAGTTGCATATTGATGTACATTTTGAGGTAATCATTTCTAACAGCCTGCTAGGAGCTATAAAAATTACCTGATAATTTACTCACCCCGTGTCATCCAAGGTGTTCATGTCTTTCTTTCTTCAGTTGCAAAGAAAGTTTTTTTGATAAAAACAATCCAGGATTTTTCTCCATTTAGTGGACTTCTATGGTTCCCAATGGTTTGAACTTCCAAATTGCAGTTTCAGTGTAGTTTCAAAGGGCTCTACATGATTCCAGCTGAGGAATAAGGGTCTTATCTAGCAAAACAGGTCAGTAATTTTATAAGAAACAACCAATTTGTATACTTTTTAACTACAAATTCTCATTTTGCACTAGCTAAGCTTCACATATTACATAATTATGATGAGAAGGTCATGTGTGACATGGGCGGAAGTACAGACCCAGTGTTTACACAATGAACGTGTGCAAAGAAAGTCAAACGGCCTTTACAAAATAAGGTAAAACAACAATGTTTGAAGATTTTGAAGTTGAGGAGAAAATGAGTTTTTCATCCTACCCTACCTTTTTGAATCGAAGTACACAGACTTTCCCAACGTAATTATGTAATGTGTGAAGTCTTTCCTAATTTCCTTATTTCCTAATTTGTGAACTTTTTTCCCAAAAAGTGAGCCTCATTTATTAATGAAAGATGGCTTTTGATGTTTTCGCACCAATTTGTTCACCAAACTTTATATAAAGGATTCATTCTTTTGTTATTTCTAATGTCTAGTCGTGACATTAAGTCATGAAGTTGTAGATTTGCAACACTGAGCTAGTGCAAGACAAGCATTTGTGGTTAAAAATTATACTTTTTTTTTTTTTTTTTTAAGAAAATGACCAATTGTTTTGATAGATAAGACCCTTATTACTCGGCTGGGATCATGTAGAGCCCTTTGAAACTGCAATTTGGAAGTTCAACCCGCTGGCTCCCATTGAAGTCCACTATATGGAGAAAAATCCTGGAATGTTTTTCTCAAAAACCTCAATTTCTTTTCGACTGAAGAAAGAAAGACATGACATGGGGGTGAGTAAATTATCAGGACATTTTTATTCTGGAAGTGAACTAATCCTTTAAGGTGTGAGAATTAACCTTTGCTAGTCTACAGATATGCGTCAGTTTAACTTTGAAAGAGAGTGAGGTAAGATGGAAATTGCAAATCATTTAATCTTAGTCAACTGTTTTACAATAGAAATGTTAAAAGACTGACAGCTATGTGTTTTTTCTCAAATATGGCTATTTTGTGTGATAGAGAATAAAGTTGCGTGTGTATACCTGCTTCTGTCTTTCTACATGAACAATAAAGCTAAGTTTAGTCGCTTCAAAAACAGTGATTTTACCCCCTCATTGCTTTGAAATATAGCGATTCAGTATTGATTAATAAAAGTCTTGGGGCAATTAAAGTTTCTGAACTCTGGAATGTATCTGCGTGCGTGCAGTGCAATCTACGATCTCTTGTGTGTAAGCGATATGTGTGTTTGTGTGCGTCAATTGACCCATTGCAAAGACGCACCCACCTTCGTTATTGGCGCTATGTCTGACAAGCCATGGCGCTCCCACGCCACACATAATGTTTTCACGCAGTGAAAAATACATTGTGGAGCAAAGAGGAAACTGACAATGCGCCGACAGACAAGACAGAACAGATTAGGTCTCACCTTTCAAGTTTGGTCTTTTTTTAATATAAATTTTTATTTTTGTTTGCGAAGTGGGACAGAGAGAAGGGGCCGGGATCGGGAAAGGTCCTCGAGCCGGGATTCGAACTCGGGACGCCTGTAGCGCAACTGTATGTCGGCGCACTGCCCAGAAGGCTATCAGCACTGACAAATTTTGTAATTTTTAAAGAGATTCAAACAATAAATCCTATTTGTGGCTCTTTAATGTGTGACGTGACAGATTGCTGTAGTGCCTCAGTTCAAGCGGCACATGAACCGATCATCTCTTCCTTTTACTAGTTATAGCATGAAATAAACATGAATGAACATCAAAATGTATCGTTTCAACTGTGGAAAGACATCAATAGACACCATTTTTCAAGTTCACTTGCACTAACTTTAATCTACCCTTCTGTCTAGTTTGTTTGTCGGACAAAAATGGTGGATTCGGCGTTATGATTGGTCAGATCGCCTGTCAGTCAAACTCCCTGCGAAGAGTCAACTAAAGCAGCGCATTTATACAGAGCGGTGATTAAACTGGCACAGTTGGCACTTCACGCCCAAAAGGTTGCCCACCCTTACTCTAAAGCATATTGTATATTTGGATAGAAACTGAAATGTACAATTGCATTGAATTGACAGCATCTAAAACGCAAACACTTTTACATATGAACAAGTTTAATGGTGTTTAAGACCATGTGTATATACTTTCGCACCAATTTGCTCACCAATCTTTATATATGGATTCATTCTTTTTTGTTATTTCTAATGTCAAATTAGATTATTTGCATTAAATACATGTGATGGCATTAAATGTATGCATTTTATTTTATTTAATTAAAATAATAATAATAAAAAAACTAATTTACTATGTCTCTAAAGTTGGTAATACCTGTACATAAAGGATTTATGTTTTAGAAGCTGTCGGTCCATTCATATTGTGCGTTATTGATATTGTCTATGCAAACGTATGAAAATGCTAGAACCACACTTTGCGTTGGAATACTAATGAGATCATGTCAGACATATATGCATTTCCAGGCAGGTCATCGGGAGGACAACTTACAGCGTATGTAAATGAGATGGAAACGCTGGAGAATCGTGGCTTCCCGCCTGCTGTAAGCATATTGGTTTTATGTCACCTTTTGGTGGCACCCGTGTTGCAGACACATCATTTTAGAGCTCTAAATCCTCGTATTTACTTTGCAGATTTAGGTGAGGTACAATGTCTGTGGCAAAATCCCTGTTTTAATGAAAAAGTTGATAGCTTAAACCCCATACTTTGATCTTTCAGATATTGACTTTCCCGCGTAGACATGTGTAAGCAAACATAACATGCATGAATTAAGATGATTTTACCAGTTTTCAGTGTCTTTCATGGGCTGAACGAACTCACTTCATAAGACCCCGCAATAAAGCCCCAGCTAGAAGAATGGCTTAGTTAGTAAAAATGCGCCTGATTACCCTTCAAGCTCTGAAGAACCTTAAATTAAACGATACAGTCTCCTCTGCGAGGTTTCACAGTGTTTTCCTCAGCACCACCGTTGTGTGTTTTTACCCCCCAGGAAAAAAGACAAGCTAATAAACCATGTACACTGTCAACGAGCGAGGGAATGGATGCCTATGAGCGTTCCAGGTACATACTCAAGTACACAGCTCACATAGCAGTGCTTTATACCTTTAGTGGATCACATTATTTTTCCTCCTCACCAGCTCTCTTCAGGTTGCACTTTAGGTCAACACTTCAGTTTTTTTCCCTCAGGTTGCCTTTTGCATTTTCCCGTCAAAACAAAAAAAAACCCTGATGGAGGCGTGGCTGGCGTTGCTGATTAATTAATCTGCTAAAACAAATTTTTACAACCTTTTCGTCCCGCCGAATGGGTGTTCTTTGGCATTACCGATGCATAAATCAGGCAATTTGATGATTGCTGGCGCCCCAGCTAATGTTATTTCCCTGAAACAGATAACAACAATAATAATATGCACCTCATCTAGAGCTCATAAATATTGTGCTCAATCTCAGCAGAGAGGCTTCATATGCATAAAAGAGCACTTAAAAGATGTGTGTGGATGGGGCTGGTGAGCGGAAAGCCTTTTGTTGAGAGATGAGAGTTCAACATGGTGACCTAGCCGCTGCCTAGCTATGCATATAAAAACAGGAGCCGGCATTAATATCTTCCCTAATGACCTTGCAAAATGAAAGACCATTACCGTGATGATACCACCATGGAGGCCTTGATGTTTTCTTACATTCTAAACGAGCACAGAGCCTAAAACGTAACGAGAACACATGTATCGGAATTAAGGTGAAATTATTTCTACTCCTGTTCTTAAATGAGCACCACGCCGTCGTCTCGTCTGGGTTAGTAAACAAACAGATACCTTTAGATCACCGTGACAAATGCAGCCATTGGCTGAGTTTATTCTCTGTAGGGTATCCAGGGGACGTCAATCGCCTGCACGTTTTCTTATGGGGTGAAGTTATTTCTCTAATTCAAGGACACGTTGCTGCCACGCTCGTTGAATGAAAAGTCAGACGACTGCGGTTGCGTATGCATTAGATGTTTCCAGAATTCCCCTCGCTGTTGAGTGACATTGAACAGGGAGGGTGACATGCGACATATATATTTGGTTACATACACCAAATGAGGACATCAGCTGCTGATGAAGCAGTCGTAAGCAACATTTGCATGTTACGTGACGTTTTAGCCCTGACTGCTCTCTCATTATCGGTGCTTATTATAATGACCCCTCACTCTGCTCGTTTTTCTCCGGCACCATAAATAAGCAATTTATGTTCACATGGCAACCGTTTATCTCGCGGAGCACAACCGTATGGGCTACAAAATAATCACACAGATTCTAAATAGTGTAAGAATGAGCATTTATTACATTTTTTGGCCAGTAGTACACTGTGTAATAGCACAAAATTAAAGTGCAGTCACCATGCAGAATTTAAAGTGCTTGTTCTCATTAGACCTACCTTTCACAAAGCAGAATTCTCATCATCTGTATTTAAAAACCCAAAGTACAGCAGGTTTCCTTCACCTGATTACAGTTTTTAATATCCAGGTTGCGTTAAGGAAGATAAATTGCCGTCCCAGCGCAATCTGACTGCTAACGCAGAGACGATCTATTACAATATCAGCTTTTGTCCACGTCTCGTCTAATTAGATTCTCAAACGGATACCAGATCAATCAATAATTTTAATTTCGCCTGCCCCCTTTTCACCGTTTGCTTTTTTAACGGAAAACAAAACGACAGAACAAAAGGCAGTAATTTATTCGGGAAAACGAACGCCGGTTCCTGCAGACGAGCTCGGTAATAGACTGCGGGCTGCAGACGAGCACCGCTCTAATTAACATGCAGATATGCATCACCTCATTGGCAATTCAAATTGCGCTTCCCTGTAATGTACCTCAAAATTGTTCTACTTCAAACATTGCATTTGATTTGCAAAGCCCCCTGGGTATCCCATAATGTCTCCCTTTATCCAGACCATCAGGCGTTTACTGAACAATCTGCTCTGACTCAACTCCTCCAACAGCTTGCCTTGTCCAAAACCCAGAATGGTTACTCTGGGACGGGCTTTGTCCGTTGTTCTCATGGCATCCCACGTTGTTAAATATGGTGGCTTTCCGGAAGACTTCATTTCCATGGCACACGGGCGGACGCGTGTCTGTCTACTCAGCACATTATTAGCATGCAGTGCATATCCACAGTCATGAATGCCAGCCTCCCATTAGGCTCCGTTTTGGTCCCTCCCACACTCCCGTTTGCGGAAGTTCTGATTGTTGCGTATGGAGCGCACGTGAGCGTTCCGCTCGCCGCCGATGGCAGGGGGCCCAGAGGAGCAACAAGTGGCAGAATCTGCGGTGTGCAGTTATTCAGTGTGTTCGCAGCGGCAGGGCTGGCATGGCGCCAGATCTGCCATCTGCTTCCTTCACACGCGCTTTCCCTTCCTGCCAATTTGCTCGTGACGTTACGTGCCTCCCATCTTCATTTGCGTGTCAGAAGCGGGCAGCACGCGTTCCTGCCCCTGGGTTCTCCGGGGGTGTGGGCAGGTTGCCCGGTGCACATAAATCACGTAAATTTTGCAAATAAATAACACTTGTCCAAAAAAAAAGTCCTTGTGTTAATGAGTTGTTGTTGTTTTTTTTTGTAGCCATATCCGTTCGTCTCTTCCATTGATGAGTTGAGTGTGAGCGTTCAAACGAATCCTGCTCACATGGGAACTTTTTCCGCACGTGAAGACCGGTATTGTTTTCCCGTCGGGATGCTGCCAGTGTACACACTCCTTACATGGTTGCTCGCTACAGCCGTCTGCTCCTACCTCCAAAAGCTCTGCCACCTAGCCAGCCTTCTCCCTGCTTCCAGCCTGCTGCCTGTCTGCCTTCTGCTTGCCCGGGAGAAGGAGGGAATGCTGTGGGATCTAATGCGCACGAGCCGTTTGAAGCTGCGGAAAAGTGAATAATCAATTAAGTATTGATTTCTTGTAAGATTTTGTAAATTTCAAGGCAAGACAAAGAGGATAGCTTAAGGGAAGAGCAGCAGGGACTTGGTGTAAATTAGCCAACAAACAGCGCGGCGGAATAAACTAACGGCTCATCAGGATCAGTCTCTCGTCGCTCCTGACGGAATTAATGCTAGTTTGCGTGAAGACAATGGCGCTTTTTTAAATGAGGAAGGCTGGCGAATGAGACCTTAACCCAGCCGCGCAGAGCCGGGCTAATTACACTTCCCCGCACAATGGAGCTCATTTGAATGTGGCTATGCAAATCGCACGCAGCTCATTTTTATGGATCAGAAAGCCAGCCATGTCGGGAAGAATTAAAGGCTATTATGCGTGCAAAGCAGTTTATCCCCCCCTACTCTTACATGAGGGGAAAATACACTTGAAAATGAGAGAAGCATTGGAGTGTCTTCATAACTCAACACAAAGAGATCTTCAAAGGATTCCTGAGTGTTTCTTCTCTTTTTTTATTTTGGACTTTGGGGGAAAAACGTGATCAAATATGCGCGAGTCAAGCCGATTATAACGATCCGTGGATACTGATGGCGTCCTTTCCGATTGATAATTATCGTCGCTGGCACACGGAGCCACGCCGGCGCGGATGGGGAAAAAACGAGAGGGAAAATGTTAGCCGCTAATGATATTCAGCATGCAGAACATGTCATATGCATGATGACAACTGGCAATTTTAATGAAGCCTTCGTTTTTTTTCCTTCCCAGAAAGCCGGTGTGGACTGGGAAGCGGATGAAATGAGCAAAGTTCTGCTTGTCTTTATTCCGCCACAGATTACTCCAGTGCCACCTTGTTCGAATATGCAATTCTGCATTTAAAAGATAAGAAAAAACACTCTCGAGGCAGCCGAGGGCAATTAACGGGCCGGTGCGGATGAATCAATGCTGGATGCTCCCATGTTTCTCCTTGTTTCTTCATCCACAGAAGCGGTTCAGGAACCTCCGTGCCGTCCTCCGCCAACTGCCGTCTGCGTGTTTGTGGATTCCCCCAGCCTTTCCAGCCGGGCGCGTGCCTCTGTTTTGCATATATGCATACGCTGTGTGGCGCTGGAATGAAGGGGGCATGCTAAACAAGCAAATTTACATGTCTATGCATAATGGCAGGGGCGCAGAGGAGGGCGCATGCTGGCAGGGCTGAGGGAGGAGGGGAGAACTACAAGAGGATGTGATGTAGGGGAACACCTGCACTGAAGGATCTTGGAGGATCTTGTAGAGGAACATTATGACAAGCCCCTGACAGCTTCCCCCCCCACCACCTCCTTCTCGTGGGAACATACCAGGAGGTGTGGCATGATTACGTCTCCCCGCCTTGCCCACGTGGAAACGCACCTCGCTGGCACAGATTGGACGGCTCTGCTAAGTGTGGCACTGACAGTCCTGTGGGAAACTCACTGCTTCATTCACGCTTTTTCTCTCACGGGTCTTGGATGGATGGTAACTGTGACTGTGTGAATGGACGTTTTTGGATGCATTGTGAAAATTGTTCTTCGTTATGGAAGTTTGAACAAACAGGAAATTACCTTTTTTCAATTGCTGGTTAAAATTGTGGACACACTTGATTGTTTCTCATTTTTTTTTAAAGCCTTTTTATCTGCAGACTGACTGAAATCAGTTTGACTGACAAATACATATATATGCTCTTACATACATATTTACAGCGAAACACAATTTTTATTTTCCTTTTTTTATGGAAAAGTTGGATTGAGCAGTGAAGGAAAAGCAGCGAGCACGTGACCAGCACACATGGGAACTGTTGTAAAAGCAGCTTGTGAAGTTGGCTGAGAAACTAGCTATGCTGAGAAAAAACATTGCTCCCATAATACTATTTCTGTATTTTTTTTAATAGTTGATCACTTTACTATTATTATGCAATGTGATTAGTAGCCTTAAAAAAATACGAGTGAGAAATCCTGTTTCCTAATTAGAAAAAATCTATGAATAATACAACTTTACAAATATGTGACCCTGGACAACCAAACCAGTCATAAAAAATGACTTCAGTATAAATTGAGATTTATACATTATCTGAAAGCTGAATGAATTAGCTTTCAATTAATGTATGGGATAGGACAATATTTGGCCGAGATGCAACTATTTGAAAATCTGGAATCTGAGGGTGCAAAAAAATCTAAATATTGAGAAAATCACCTTTAAAGTTGTTCAAAAATTCTGTTTTGATATATTTATGGTACACTGTAAAAAAAAAATGTGCTACACAGTTTATAATTTCCATTTATTCATTCAGCAAGTGCTTTCATCTGAAGTGTTCCTTGCAAATCAAAACTTTGACCTTGGTGTTATTAATATCCTTCTATGGCAGTTGAGCTATGTGTGTTCTACGATGTGATGACTTAAAAGGATTCTCAGAAGTTTCCATAAGGCGTATTTTTTAATACAAATTACTGTCTTGGTTCTATAAGTGAATATGAAGATGAATATGAAGACTTGTGGTCAAAGGCCTACTGAATCAACCTCCAGTGTGTTTGTTTTTTTAATACGAATTGTTGGATGCGCATAATTATCTGAAAACTGATCATATCTGCGGCTAATGAAATGCAGTCTTCAGTGTCTGGCTCTTGAGATCACCTTTGTGATTCAATCAGTCTTATGTGCAAATGAAAGTAATTTAAAGGATAAAGCAAAACATTAATGATGAGGTCATTTACAGCAGACTCATTAAAACACTATTATACGCAATTTCCTGTAACAAATTTCATTCCGAAGAAACATTACGTTGGAAATAATAAACTAGCTTACTGCCGTTTAATACAATTAGTGTAACATAATGCCATTATGAGTCTAAAATAGATGCTGTCGCATCGAAGCAACAGCACTAACCCCTGTCTAAATGAAAGAATATTAAAGTCAGCGGCGGTACGACGTCTCTTTGTAATAGCCATGTCTGGGGTGCAATATGACAGCAGAAATATAATGTTTCATAACTGACAGTCTCTGGGTTTGTGTTGCCTGAGGTCGCATGGGGCGAACAATAAAGAGTAATTTGATTGATGGAAAATTGGAGTGGCCCATCCAACATGTTTCACCCGAGGCCTCGCAATAGCATGTACACTGGCTGATGATGTTTCACGTTTTCAGAAACTCCATTTGTTTTGTTCGGATCTGTTGCTGTATCTGGCGTTGGGCTTCGTCTTTGATATGAGACTTTAATTGTGCGGCACGGACGCATATTAGAGGTGTAATTGAATAGAATGAAAGAAACAAAAAAGGAGAAAGCCGAAGATGGATTGAGTAAGGGCTCTTTCTTTTATCAAGACGCCCAGGGATCTTTTCACACTCTCCCACTCTCTCTCTCTCTCTCTCTCTCTCTCTCTCTCTCTCTCTCAGGCTGTGGCGTCTGGACTCTCTTCCTCTGAGTCAGCCATGACATCAGCAGCAGTAAAAACAGTTGTGAGTGATAAATAGATGTAAATTATCAAGACCCTCATCTCTGCTATCCATCAGATGAGTCTAGCATAAGAGGACAGCACGTTTGCATGAGAAAACCGCTCCGCCCAAACAAAAGCTTTTTACGGCCCTTTTTTGTTATTTGCCAGTAAATATGTTTTTCATTCTGAGAGGTAAATATCTTTCAGTGATTGATTAGGAAACAAACGTTTAACTGACCACATGTTGTTCTTTTTTTTAGCACCAAAAGATTGAGTTGAAAAAGGTGCTGCTTTGCAACAGTTAACATTTTTGTGGTCTCTTGTTGTCTTTGACCACTAAGATTATATTTATATAAGACACGTTAAGGGATGTTCTGTGCTTTATTTGTTGTTGTCTAAAAACAGAGGGATTTTTTTTTAGCATCTTACGCCATGGATACCTCGTCTTTAAGACCGTGGCAAGTTTAACTTTTTAAAATTAGTTTGTTTAGCTGTTTTAAACATAAAAATGTGGCTTGTGTGAACAGCTGTTTAGTCTCAGTTTTGTTACTTGTATGCAGGTTGCTGATTCTTTATTGTGTAAAATCCACAATCCATCATTTAAAGAGACAGTTCACTCATTTCATGTGAAAAAACAGTTTTTTTTAATAGTTCAATGTAGTTCCAATGAATAGGGACTGTTTTTGCCTGAACTATTCCTTTAATTCGTGTTTGATCGCATGCACGAACGAGTTGCGTTTACTAGATTTACTGGGGAAGCTTTTTCTCACTTTGTTCTGATTCTGTGCTGAAATGAAGTTTGTAAGATTAAAAAACACTTGCTTGGATATGAAAAAAATAAATGTGTGAAAAACATCAGACTGTATCGCAGCAACTACCACAACACTTTTTCTGTTCTCTTATTACAGAATGGCTTTTGGAGGCCAGTAGGAATACAGTTGTATGATTTTAAACCGGCAGCATGCAGTATTTATGATGAGGGCTCTCAACTATGTCAGACAAGTAATGGGATTCTAGTCATTTTACTGTAGGATTAAAACCGAGAGCGGATTTTAACAGGGAGAATGAATTGAGTATTGCAAGAATACATTTGGAAAAAAAAAAAAGTGTGGAAGACGGACTCCCCTGTTTTTGATTTGTGCAGGCTCGGCTGTTTATAGTGGAAGTGAAACCGCTCACATATGTCCCGCTGCTGTCATGCGCCGAGCTATCAGTCGAAAGCTTACCCGAGTTCGGAAACACATGCCGTATCCCGAAACAAGTTACTGACGTGCTTCTCTGTGAGGTCTGGAGTGGAGGCTGATTTTCACTTTGAAATCTTTTGCCACATTGTAAATCAACATTTGTTTAACTGAAACTGAGAGTTGCCGTAATGTGTAGTGATCTGTATATGTGTGGAAATTAAACCGCAGTTATTCCATCAAGGATAAACAATGTAGATAATACAACAATAATACTACAACAGTTGAGATTCTGTTATTTACTCACCTTTACATTGTCTAAATTATTTAAGTATTTAATTTATAATAGCTTTTTTCCATTCAGGACTCATTTGATGGCTTTGTGTGAGGAACAGACTAATTTAAGTCTTTTTTTCTCATTATTTTTCCAATGAAAATGTGATCCACCGTCACTGCTCACGTACTAAATCTCTTCAAAATGTGAGCCACAACAGGTTTTACGTCATCTGTGTCTCACTGTAATTAAATTAAATTGCTTACATTTCACTCTGTTCTTAACAAACAACTTCAAAAGACTTGCAATACAATGCATGAGTCACAGGGCCCACTTTTATGTGACTCTGCATTTATATCTGTTTTTGTGTGTGTGTGTACATGGGTTAGGGGTAGAACAAAATCTCCATTTTATAGTAGAATTGTTATATGTGACCCTGGAACACAAAACCAGTCTTAAGTAGCACGGGTATATTTGTAGCAATAGCCAAAAATACATTGTGTGGGTGAAAATGATTTTTCTTTTATGCCAGAAATCATTAGGATATTAAGTTCATGTTCCATGAAGATTTTTTTGTAAATTTCCTTCCGTAAATATATCAAAGCGTAATTTTTGCATAGTAATATGCATTGCTAAGAACTTAATTTGGACAACTTTAAAGGCGATTTTTCGCAATATTTTGATTTTTTTCCACCCTCAGAGTCCAGATATTCAAATAGTTGTATCTTGGTCAAATATTGCCCTATCCTAACAAACCATACATCAATGGAAAGTTTTTTATTCAGCTTTTGGATGTACACTCTGAAAAATAAAGGTGCTTTTCGGTGCCAATAGCCTCGTGGTTAGTGTGCCGACATATAGCACTACTGTGCTCGCGGCGACCCGAGTTCGAATCCCATCTTGAGGTCCTTTGCCGATCCTGCTCCCTTCTCTCCGCCCAGTACTTTACTGTCATCTCTCTACTGTCCTGTCCATTAAAGGCCCAAAAATATAACTTAAAAAAAACAGAAATAAACATGCTTTAAAAGGTTCCTTACAGTGATGCAATGCCATAGAAGAACCATTTTTAGTACCACAAAGAACCATCCTCTCACCTTTTTATAATCTAAAGAACCTTTTTTCACCACAAAGAACCTTTTGTGCTTCAGATGTTAAAGTTTCTTTATGGAACCATTTAAACAGAAAAGGTTCTTCTGTGGCATCGTGAAGCACCTTTATTTTTAAGAGTGTATCTCAATTTCAAAACATTTACCCTCATGACTGGTTTTGTGATCCAGGGGCACATATACGTTGTGTGCAATATAAGAATTGTGTGTGAATTCAAACACCTGACACTATGCAGAGTTTTGACAGAATCCTCTGAACTGTAGAGAGACAGGAATGACATTTTACTCCTGGAGGTTAAAATCATTATTTGTTTTAAGAATTTTGCAGCTTAATTACGCCAATATATATACACAGACTGTGCTTCTTGTTTTTGAAGTGCAATCTTTATTTCAGAACCTAGCTGTGGTCACACAATGTTATAATAAGGTAGGGTTTTGCCTTTAAAAATGCAGCTAGAAAGCTTTTAGGCCTTTATTTGACATCACATCACCGTGGAGGTGATTGGGACGGCTAAATTTGTCCACCCCAGGCTGATTGGTTGAAAAGTGGAGCGGACATGTCATTCTGTCCTTAACCTGCCTCTGCTCCGTTCAACAATCTTTGACTTAGTTCTATCAACATGATCCTTTGTGTGTATTGTAAATATAGCCTCTCAGAATGAAACTGCGGTATCATTGCATTATTTAAGAAGGATCTGCGAGGCATGTTAAATGCGGCTGCTTTCAAAGCCGGCTCTCATCACTTTACCTGTAGGCATTGATGTTACCCTGCTCGCTGCAACAATAAAGCATTGAATTTTGTTTTAATGTTTTAACATTTACTTTTGGTCGAATTTGAGTTTTCGTGTTGGCTGTTCCTCCAGGGTCTCAGCTGTAAATATTTAAATATGTACTTTAAATATCTGCAATAAATTACAGATATTGAGGCTATTATTTAAAATGTTCTTTTGTTTATGCGCTTTTCTTTATCGTGATGTATTACATGCATCTCCACAGCCGTTTTTTCATTTCAAGTCTGTGGCTCGCTTACAGAAATTGAAGTGATGTGTTTATTATGCAGACAATATAATCCACAATTATGCATTGATTATTGTACTTCATAAATTGAACAAAGCAGGGGTAATTAGTCTCTGTCAGCATGAAAAGACAAAAGCAGATTGAAGTCACTTAATTGTAATTCGATAGTTCTTCATCAGAAGAAGAAAAAAGCAATATGTATTCATAATGAACTAAAGATTCAATGCATTAAGCAAAAGCAAGCAGCTAAACTACTTCATGTACTCTAAAACAATTAATGCTGATGTATGTAAAATATTTTTGATATTTTACTTATTTAGCTTAATATGCAAAGACATTTATAAGCATTTATAATAGGACTGTTTTATTTTATTTTATTATTATTAATTTTAAGTCTGTTTGACTGACCAATGGCAGAGAGGAAGAGTGTTTGGGGAAACCTGTTTAAAACAGTCATTATTTTTACAATTCCGTTTGGTGATGCTAGTAGTGCAGATTTGACATACTTCAACTTTAAGTTTACTTTCATCTGGATTTCTTTCTGTATTTTTTCATTTTGCATGGCAGAGACTTTAACTCTGTCAGATCAAAGGCAAGGAGAGATCATGTTAAAGGTGTATTTCTAGCCCATGTACATCTCTCTGGCAGCTTCAGCGGTCTCCTCAGAGATGGCTTTGGCACTGGCTTTATTTCGATGTTATATAGTGCGAATCTACCAAGACACGCTAGTGTTCATATTTCAATTTGACGAGGGCCAAAAAATACAGGCGTAATCTGCCACACAAAAGCAATGTCATTACAGATGTGGCACATTATTCCAAAGTGGCGAGCCGTGCGGCGGGGAGACGCAAGATAAGGCGAAGAGAAAATATCAAAAGTGGTGAGTGAGCACTAGAATTCGTCACGGACAGATAAAATGTTCAGCAGAAAATCTTGAGGATGTGCCAATGTTTCTTTTCCCGTCCGTTCTCCGTCTCCTCCTTTCTGTCTTTTAAGCTTTATCGGAGACACAATGAATGCGGCAATTTTATCTAAATAGACAAAAGTGTGGCAGCATCTAGCTGCTTTCTGAAGGCTGACCTTGACGGAGGTGTTGCCGCCCTATCTGTGCCGCAACCAACGGGCTCCATCAGACCGTTCGGTTAGTTCTTCTGTTAAATCGTAACGCTGTGATGTAGATCTCAAGTAAATCTGTCAATATAACATGGAGAAGAGTACAATCAATCCCACAGTTTCAAAGTTTACCCCCCACAGCCACACTAATGCAATAACAGTTCAGTTTTGTTTAAATGTCACGCTCGCACATCTAATCTTACTGGTTTATTAGTTCCTTTTTGAATTGACCTTACTTTGTTAAATGCCACACAAGGCCTGGACCTTGTTTTTCACTGACAGTTATTGTGTTAAATAAAACATTATTAAATAAGTACAATAATATACAAGGGGTATATTACACAAAGAAAGTGTGAGTTATTCACCACTAGCATCAGTAAACTTTCAAAAATAATGACTGTTTTTAATCTGGTTTTCAAGAAAAACGCCCCATCTGTCATTGGCCAGTCAAACAGAGAGCCCCACCCCCAAAATCACACCATTGGTCAAGCTGTTGCTATGTTGAGCTGGTCAGAATGATCAAACAGCAATGTGTTTACAGTACCGCCACTGTGTTTACAACTTTCAAAGGAATTGCTTTTACTCACGTTATGCTGCAATACAATGGAGTATTTTAACTAAAAAATCACACAGCCAACTTGAAAAAATATTGACTGTTTTCAAACTGGTTTTCAAGAAAAATTCCCCCATCTGTCATTGGCCGGTCAAACAGAGAGCCCCGCCCCCAAACTCGCACCATTGGTTGAGCTGTTGCTATGTTGGGCTGGTTAGAATGATCAAACAGCAATGTGTTTAAAATAGTGGCACTGTGTTTACAACTTTCAAAGGAATTGCTTTTAGTCACGTTATGCTGCAATACAATAAAGAATTTTTAACTAAAAAATTACACACTTCACCTTGTTTTTCACTGGCAATTATTCCATGTGTTAAATAAAATATTAAATACGGACACTAATATACAAGGGGCATGTTACACTAAGAAAGTGTGATTTCTTCACCACTAGCATCAGTCAACTTGCAAAAATATTGACTGTTTTCCAACTGGTTTTCAAGAAAAACTCCCCCATCTGTCATTGGCCAGTCAAACAGAGAGCCCCGCCCCCAAACTCACACCATTGGTTGAGCTGTTGCTGTGTTGGGCTGGTCAGAATGATCAAACAGCAATGTGTTTAAAATAGTGGCACTGTGTTTACAACTTTCAAATGAATTGCTTTTAGTCACGTTATGCTGCAATACGAGAATTTTTAACCTAAAAATAATGCACTACACCTTATTTTTCACAGACTGTTATTCCATGTGTGAAAACATTAAGTCGTACACTAATATACAAGGGGCATATTACACAAAGAAAGTGTGATTACTTTACCACTAGCATCAGTAAACTTGCAAAAATAATGACTGTTTTCAAACTGGTTTTAAGAAAAACTTCCCCATTTGTCATTAGCCAGTCAAAGAGAGAGTCTCGCCCTCAAAATCACACAGTTGATCAGGCTGTTGCTATGTTGGGCTGGTCAGATTGCTCAAACAGGAATGTGTTTACAATAGTGTCACTGTTTACAGCTTTCAAAGGAATTGCTTTCTGTCATGTTATGCTGCAATACAATAAAGAATTTTTAACTAAAAAATTACACACTACACCTTGTTTTTCACGGGCAGTTATTCTTTGTGTTAAATAAGACATTATTAAATAGGTACACTAATGTACAAGGGGCATATTACACAAAGAAAGTGTGATTTCTTCACCACTAGCATCAGTAAACTTGCAAAAATAATGACTCTTTTCAAACTCGTTTTCAAGAAAAACTGCCCCCATCTGTCACTGGCCAGCCAAACAGAGAGCCCCACCCTCAAAATCACACCATTGGTCGAGCTGTTGCTGTGTTGAACTGGTTGGAATGATCAAACAGCAATGTGTTTACAATAGTGCCACTGTGTTTACAACTTTCAAAGGAATTGCTTTTAGTCATGTTATGCTGCAATACGATAAAGAATTTTTAACTAAAAAAATTGCACATTACACCTTATTTTTCATAAACAGTATCCCATGTGCGATAACATTAAGTACGTACACTAATATACAAGGGGAATATTACACAATGCTAGTTGTGATTTCTTCACCACTAGCATTTCAAACTATTTTTCAAGAAAAACTCCTCCATCTGCCATTGGGCAGTCAGAGAGCCCCGCCCCCCAAATCACACTATTGGTCGAGCTGTTGCTGCGTTGAGCTGGTCAGAATGATCAAACAGCAATGTTTACAATAGTGCCACCGTTAACAGTTTTCAAAGGAATTGCTTTTAGTCATGTTAAAGAATTTTTAACTAAAAAAGTATACACTACATGTAGTTTTTCAAGAGCAGTTATTGTTAAATATTATTAAATACGTACACTGATAAACAAGGGGCATGTCACACAAAGAAAGTGTGATTTCTTCACCACTAGCATCAGTAAACTTGCAAGTATAATTACTGTTTTCAAACAGTTTTTTAAGAAAAACTGCCCCATCTGTCATTGGCCAGTCAAACAGACAGCCCCGCCCTCAAAATCACACCATTGGTTAAGCTGTTGCTATGATGGGCTGGTTGGAATGATCAAACAGCAATGTGTTTACAATAGTGCCACTGTTTACAGTTTTCAAAGTAATTGCTTTTAGTCACATGTTATGCTGCAATAGGATAAAGTATTTTAACAAAAAATTACACACTTCAGCTTTAAAGAGAATCAAATCAAAAAGTTTTAAATGAGCTATTCTGTGTACTAAAATCAGTTTTGAGATGCTCCTGGTAGGAGTGTTTTTTTTTTTTTTCCCTTGTATGATTCATTTTCTTAATCCTATCTCCCATGATTCCCCAGGTGGCACATTGGTGGTGTAATGGACACAGGAAGTGCAGGCTCAGCATGCAGAAATTCAGATAAGCACTCTATTAAAAATGGAGTCTTTAATTTATTGATCAGCGAGGTGATGAGTTGGACGTGATGAAGGGGGAAGGAGTGTGTGTGTGTGTGTGTGTGTGTGTGTGTGATATTTTAATCTCCATCCCTCAGTTATTATTAGTCTTGATGGAGTTCTGAAGCACATTCTATGAGGAACGACAAGTTAGGGCAAGCCAGAATCATCTAGTTTCTTTGTCTCTCACACACAAACAATTTCTTTTCTGAGTTCAGACTCAAAGAAACAGATTCAGAGCTGGTTAATAGGGTGCACAATTTGTGCTCCCTATTTGCCTTTTCCGACACTGTTCATCTCTGTTTGTTTATGTATTTCTGCTTCACTTTAATGCAAATTTAAAATATAGTAATAGTTTTTTCAGCCGTTTTTTTATTATAACTCTCAGGCTTTTGCCAGTTAAGACACCTCAGGCCAAGCAGCACAATTTTGGGTTAGACAGTCACATTTTAATTCAGGTGTGAGTCTAAATTATTAAAGTTTCATGTGTGAACACAAAACAGAAGTCACTCCAGAAGTTGTAATTATTAATACAGTGTTAACGTTAACAACATTTTAGCTTCATGGCTTCAGCACAACATATGAATGCTAAAAAGTTTGACTAATGTAATTTTAATGACAGAACTGTATTCATTTGTGACATCCAAGGCTTAAACCTACACCTGGTTGTCTAATTTTTGCCGTTTCCCCACTGGTCTCATGCTAACGCCTTTTGATTTATGATATTTTTCCTTCATTCTTCAGGTTCATTGAAGTCTTGGTCCAGGCCTTGGGGTGTTTATACCTGTTTGCATTTTGTTAGATGCTTAACTTGAGATGTCATTTCCAAAGCTGAATAAATGCACTTCCAATTGCAGGACCAGGTGTCTCAGACACATGTCTGTCCAGATAACTGACAGGAAGTTTAATGTAGTGACGGAAAACTAAACAAATGAATAAATCGGAGCGGAAAGCATCACAGCATGCCTGGACAAGGCCAGTGGGCTTCGGTCTATCTGAGAAGTGAAACTAACGAGGCTTGGCAAGTGGAGCTTCGCAAGAGAGGCAGGGATCTACATGCAAAGAGAGAGAGGTCAGGCGAGGCCTTTGCCTCCTGGACTTTGCCTCAGTTGTGACAGTTCATGGAAGCAGCTTTTACGTGAAGCAGAGACAGAAGCTAAAACCATTAATGTGGTGACCATTAAAACAAGCACCATGTTTATATGTGCATTTTTACATTTCATTTCTAAACTATAGCCATTACTAGTGAGCTGGTCCAGTTGTAACAATTCTTACTCTTTCCACTAGATCACTAGATGGTGAAATATGGAGACAGAGATGTTGGTTGATGGGATCTGACTTGCAGTTGACGTTCCAACTCATCTCAAAGGTGTGCTGTGGTAAAAAAAAAAAATAGTGCTGTCAAACGATTAATCGCGATTAATGCATACAAAGTAAAAGTTTGAGTTTGCCTAATAAATGTGTGAGTACTGTTATTATTTTGTATATATAACATATACAAATTAATGTATGTATTTAAGAGAAATATCTTATTAATGTACAAAACATTTTTATTTATATATAATATAAATTATTCTATGTAAAAATTAGAATAAATACATATACTTGTAAATATTTATTAAATATATAAGTGAATGTGTTTGTATTTATATATACATAATAATTACACACAGCACACACACATATATTAGGCAAACTCAAACTTTTATTTTGTATGCGATTAATAATAATGCGATTAAAAAAAATAA
Source organism: Labeo catla (assembly GCA_012976165.1). NCBI lineage: Eukaryota > Metazoa > Chordata > Actinopteri > Cypriniformes > Cyprinidae > Labeo > Labeo catla. The sequence continues at coordinate 123,479 of VONZ01000163.1, forward strand.
CCCTTTTTACTTTGCAGTAAGGTTCATTTTAAACATTAGTGAATGTGTTAGGATTAATGACCTGACAATGAACAGCCATCTTACATAATTAATTAATTTAGGTTTATGTTAATTTCTACCATAGGTTGGAGTTGCAAACATTTTTTAAATTATTTTCTTTTCTTCATTTTTCAAAGAATTCTCTGATGCTCAACGAGGCTGTGTTTATTTGATCAAAAATACAGTTAAAACAATAATATTGTGAAATATTATTACAATTGTGTATTTTTTTTCCTGTTATGGCAGTACCTAATTTTCAACAGTCTTCAGTGTCACATGAATCTTCAGAAATCATTTTAATATGCTGATTTGGTCCTCAAGAAACATTTCTACTTATTATCAGAGTTGAAAAGTTGTTCTGCTTAATATTTTTGTGAAAATTGAACAACATTTTTCTAAGAATTCTTTGATAAATAGCAAGTTAAAAAAAAACATTTATTTGAAATATAAATCTTTTGTAACAATGTTAAAATCTTTGTCAGTTTTGGTCAGTGTAATGCACCATTGCTGAATAATTATTACTATTAATAAGTATTAATTTAAAATTTTAAGCTTTTAAATCAGTAGTACTCACTAATACATTTTAGCATTTTGAGTTGTACAAATTAACATGAATAAATAATTAAATAATGAATTAATATATATATATATATATTTTATTTATTATACACTACCAGTCAAAAGTTTTTGAACAGTAAGATTTTTAATGTTTTTTAAGAAGTCTCTTCTGCTCACCAAGCCTGCATTTATTTGATCCAAAGTACAGCAAAAACAGTACAATTTTGAAATATTTTTACTATTTAAAATAACTGTTTTCTATTTTAATTTTAAAATGTAAATTTTCAGCATCATTACTCCAGTCTTCAGTGTCACATGATCCTTCAGAAATCATTCTAATATCCTGATTTGCTGTTCAAGAAACATTTTGATGCTAAAAATTCAGCTTTGAAATCACAAGAATAATTTCAAATTTGTCCTTTTTTGCTGTACTTTGGATCAAATAAATGCTTGAGCAGAAGAGACTACTTTAAAAAAAAAAAAAAAAAAACATGAAAAATCTTACTGTTTAAAAACTTTTGACTGGTAGTTTATGTTTTTAACTAACTTTAATAAATGGGATCTTTATTATCTCATGACACCAAACGCATTAAATAATTTTAACTAACTGAACCTTATTGTAAATTTTTTTTGTCGCCTTTTTTTGGAAAAACCTTTGTTTATGTACATTAGCACCTTTGTCCTAAAACAAGGAAAAATGTGGCTTGTTTTAATGAAAATGTTTTTCAAACATGCATTTCTTCATACTTGATTGTATTCTCCTATTAGTAATGGTTTTAGCTGAATTAGCAAAACCTGATTATCACAATGTGGCATCTGTATATTTTTGGTAATGTAGTGTGCAACAGTGTTCTGTATTCCTAATAGTTATTACAGCTCATCAATGATCAGCCAATTTCATTAAGAAATTTTAATGAGTTTTTTGGTGGTGGGGGTTAAATATGCATCTTCAATTCACACTTGGCTTATTTTATGCTAACACTCGTCATCACAGACAGCAACATGTGCTGTACAGCTTGATGGCCATTAGACTACAGGTTTTGATGTTTCTGTAACACACAGCTGTGGTTGTTAGAGATATCCTACAGGAGACTGATGGAGTCAGAATTAGATCCTTTAATTTGGTAATGTAGAGTAACCAACATCTGGAAGTTTTATTTCACTGCGATTTCAGACTCTGAGGCCGTGAGAATGGATTTCATTCAGCCGCAAATCGGACAGATGCGATAACATTAGGTTAAACGAAATGTGTGTTAATTTTTGAAGACTGGCTTTTCCAAAGCAATTTAGATTTTCTCTGTTTGTTGATATTCTTTTAAATGTGACAACTCTGACATATGTTTCCACCACAGATGGATGAATGTGTTTCTTTTTTTTCTTGCTCCCCCGAAATGGTTTCATCTAGACAGGTGCTTCCTGTTCTACCCTGACATGAAATTAAACACAAGTCCAGATGTGCTGCCTGTAGACCGTCCATAACCGCCGCACTGGGCATTTAATCAAAGCGCAGAAAAGGAGACGGCAGTAAACCGCTTGCTCATGAAAGAGAAATATGTGTCGCTCTAGTTCGAGCCCACGTTTGGAAAGTCAACTTTCTCTGAACCCTACGCGCTTTTGTTTGGAGTTTGACACCAGACAATAAACAGAACTGTCTGTGTGTTTGTCACTAATATGTGGAAGTGTTTGCCGCGGTTCTGTGTGTGAATGTGAATGCTAGACTCTTTCACTTGGGCTGGTCAGTTTATAGTTATTCATATAGCATATGCACACACTCTGGAAGCTGCTGAAACATGAGAAAATAGTGTTTCTTTAATTTTTCTTATTAATGTGTAGGTATAAAATTGACTTGTCACATTGAGATGGGAACTGAGATTCAAATTCTAAATTTACGTTTATTAATTAAGCATATTCTGTGTCTATAGCTATATATAATGAATTTTATTATTAACATATTATTACAATTATTTTTTTTTAGAAGTAATTACATAATTTTATTATTTTACACAATATTTATATACACTGCCGCTCAAAAGTTTGGCATCAGTAAGATTTTCAATTTATTAAAAATAGGGCTTTTATTTGATTAAAAAAAAAAAACAGAATTTTTTTTATTGTGAAATATTATGATGTAAAACAACATTCTTTAATTTTAATATACATTAAAAATTAATTTATTTCTGTGATCAAATCTGAATTTTTTCAGCATCATTACTCCAGTATTCAGTGTCACATGATCCTTCAGAAATCATTCAATATACTTATTTATTATCAGTGCTGGAAACATTGTTGCTTAATAATTTTTGTAACCTGTGATCATTTTTTTTTTCAGGATTCTTTGATTTAATTAAAAGTTTAAAAGAACAGCATTTATTTACAATCGAAATATTTTCTAACAATATACACTACTGTTCAAAAGTTTGGGGTGTTTACATTTTTATTCTTTCTTTTGTGAACCAAGGATGTGTTAAAATAATAAAAAGTGATAGCATAGATTTACATTGTTAGAAAAGATTTATATTTTGAATAAATGCTGTTCTTTTTTAACTTGTTATTCATTAAAAAAGAATCACAGATTCCAAAAACTGATTCAGGTTTCCAACACTGATAATTCTAATAATAAATCAGCATATTAAAATAATTTCTGAAGGATCATGTGACACTTAAGGGAGTAACAGCTGATGAAAATTCAGCTTTGCATCACAGGAATAAATTATATTTTAGAGTATATTAAAATGAAAAACAATTATTTTATATAGTAATAACATTTTTTATCTTTAAAGTCTTACCTGTCCCAAACTTTTGAGCGGTAGTGTATATTAGCGTATTTTTTTTTATTTTTATAATTCAAATATTTTGACAATTTGCTGACATTGTATTTTTATAATGAAAAAGATTTGTAAATCTTATATCTAATAAAATAGCTTGAACAAAAAAGACAACCGCTCTTAAAGGGAAAGAGACGGATGATTGTCTAAATTAGTTAAATATGCAATATCAGCCATCTAGTATTGTCCAATGCAATATTGACTGCTAACACATAATACTTGACACAAATGCTCTTTGATTAAAGCACATGCGTGCATTTTATATTTGATGAACCAATATTTTTCATTTCCTTTTCTCTGGAGGGAATCCAGGCTTCGAAGTGACCGTTTCTATGCTGGTGTGGTGTAACGTAGGCCTTCAGGTTTCCTTGAACATCCAGTAGGATAATAAAGCTCCAAAAGGTCAGCCATGATTGATGCTTTGTTTGCCTCTGTCATTTCCGATTACTGGACTCTGATGCTCTCAAATGAAATTGTCATATTCAGTGATATATACAATTTTCTGTCTGAATGACATTTGCTCTGTTTGTTTCTAAAACTGTGCAAAATTTAACCACGAGCAGGGTTACCCGTGTCTGATTGTTCCTTGCGCTCATATACTCCTTCATCTCAGTCATTAGCGATGATTTGTAAGAATTATCGATGCGCTTAAAATGCCTCGTGCTCTAGAATTACCGTCCTCTGACAGTTCGTCATTAGAATTTTTAAAAGATGCTTTCTGCGTGAAATGACGAAAATGCGCTTTTGTGCCGCATCGGGGTCGGAAATGAGCCACAGGGCCATTTAGAGTTTGTTTTGTGCGTATGTGCGGTATCATTCATTTGAGAGCGAGAGGAAAAAACCCAGAGCGCGCCGCAAATGCGAAGGTATTAGTCAGGCGGTTGCTTTGCTTTATGAGAGCAACTGAGGGATATATAGCTCACCATGACTCTATTAAAAAAAGAGACCTGTGCCATTTGTGAAAATAGAGGTCATATACGCTAAGGTCGTGTGATACCGGTAAAATCAAACTTTTTTAATAACCAGCTATAGATCATTTCCCCCCTCATGTGAATCTTAAAACCGTGAGGTCAGTTTAGCAATGCATTCAAAAAGCAGCCGAACGCTTTCAATAAATGTTATATCAGATTTGGGGTGCACGTACAGTATTATCTCGCAGATTTCTAATCGGAATGACTGAGCGATGGGGACGAAGCGTTATATTTCTCCCCAAGTTTCTTGCTAACATATATTCTTTCTTCATGTCACATATCACCTCTCTCTCTCTTTTTTTAAAGATACGTGCGAGCGGCGGTGGCGGCGGCTCTCCCTCCCGGCGCCCCGGGCTAGTATTTTTAGCCCTCATTTGTTTGAGGGGTTTTTAATCTGAGGACATTGAAAAGTTGTGCCCTCTGTGAAGTCGTCAATCATGCCAGGAAGAGAAGTGTGGGTTTGTGTGATTTGTTATCTGTTATTTCCCTCGCTGTGGAGAGAGAGTGTCTCAGTGCCATGCCTGTCCTTAAGGCCATCACTTACAGAGGACCACTGTCTGTCAAAAAGCACCCGCAACTTTAAGGGCTGCCTTTGTTGGCTCGGACAAATGAGGGTGACCTTTAACAATAAAATAGACACCCACCGAGAGGAATGAAACAGCAGTTTAAATTAAGAGCGCCAAGCGGTCATTTCAAACGCTTCCTGTTGAACCGCGTGCGCGCGGGGCGAACGGAAAAAGAGTTTGAAGTTTTGAAGTTGAACTTAATTATACAACACAATGTGGCCGGCGGCCGTCAATAATGAAATCTACCTGGTCAGATATATTGACGAATGAGAGGAATAAAACTTAATGTGTCCTGAGGCGCTCCGGAGAGCTATCAATTATGAATGCTATCGACAGGGCACATAGCAAAGAAGAAATGGAATTATTGCACTTAAAGGCCAGGATGAGTCCGTTCCTTTTTTTGTCTCGCTACAATGAATTACAAAAGGCTTCAGGAATCATTTATGAATATTCTAGAAGGGCACACCGATGAGATGAGAAGCTTTGATTCTCGCCTCAGATTAATAGCGACTTCAAAAAGGTTTGGAGAGTGCCGTGGCGTGACGCTTATCGATTGTGGCCGTGTTCGCAATATTTTGGTGTATTTTAAAGGCGTGGCCAACTGGAATCGTCGCCAGTGCCGGTTGGGGTCAGGCTCTGCAGGGCTCACTAGGTTTTTCTTGAATTTCATATGAATATATATAAATTAGTATGTAGACTATTAGTATGGAGTCTCTAGCAGTGATTTCTTTTGTTGGATTGAAAGCTAGTTCAGCTAGTTCAATAAAATTTTGTATTATTTGTGACCCTGGACCACAAAACCAGTCATAAGGGTCAATTTTGCCAAACTGAGCTTTATACATCTGAATAAATAAGCTTTCCATTGATGTATGATTTGTTAGGATAGGACAATATTTGGCCGAGATACAACTATTTTAATATATGGAATCTGAGGGTGCAAAAAAATCAAAATATTGAGAAAATCACCTTTAAAGTTGTCCAAATGAAGCTCTTACTAATGCACATTACTAATCAAAAATTAAGTTTTTATATATTTACAGTAGGAATTTTACAAAAAATCTTCATGAAACATGATCTTTACTTAATATCCTAATGATTTTTGGCATAAAAGAAAAATCAATAATTTTGACCCATACAGTGTATTTTTGGCTATTGCTACAAATATACCCCAGCGACTTAAGACTGGTTTTGTGGTCCAGGGTCACATTTAGTTATAATTTTGGGAAAAGGTAAGTAAACATGCATTGTAAAACATTTCAACCAATATATATACACTACCAGTCAAAAGTTTTTGAACAGTAAGATGCTCACACAAGCCTGCAAGCCTGCATTTGTTTGATCCAAAGTATAGAAAAGCCAGTAAAATGTTGAAATATTTTTACTATTTAAAATAACAGTTTTCTATTTGAATACATTTTAAAATGTAATTTGTTCCTGTGATGCAAAGCAACATTTTCAGCATCATTACGCTAGTCTTTCAGTGTCACATGATCATTCAGAAATCATTCTAATATGCTAATTTTGCTGTTCAAGAAGCATTACTATTATTATTATCAATATTTAAAACAGTTCAGTACATTTGTTCATGATTCTTTGCTGAATAGAAAAATCCAAAGAATAGCATTTATCTGAAATAAAAAGCTTTTGTAACATTATACATTATTTCTTTTTTTTCTTTTTTGGAAAGAAATTATAGAAAATGAACACTTTTATTTAGCAAGGGTGCTTTAAATTGATGATAAAGACATTTATAATGTTACCAAATATTTTTATTTAAAGAAAAATGCTGTTCTTCTGAATTTTCTATTCATCAAAGAAACCTGAAAAATTAAAGGTTGTTAATAATAATAATAAAAAAAAATGTTTTGGTTTTTGAAGGATCATTTGACTGGCGTAATCATGCTAAAAATTCATCTTTAAAATCACAGGAATAAATTGCATTTTAAAATATATTCAAATAGAAAGCAGTTATTTTAAATAGGAAAAATATATTGAAATTTTACTCTTTTTACTGTACTCTGAATCAAATAAATGCAGGCTTGGTGAGCAAGACTTCTTTAAAAAACATTAAAAGGTGGTGGTCGTGTATATTAATTAGTTTCTTTTAAGTAATAAATGTATACATTTTTAAGTTAAATCAAAGTTGTACTAAAGTTACATCCTGCAGTAGTTATTTTTCACTTTTTGTCACGTCAAAAGGTCATTTTTAAGAAAAGTTAATGCAGAAAATTGAGTGTTGCATTCTTAGGACAAGATTATTTTTCCATGACTAAGTTTGTTAAAAATTTGTACAATAATTGCAATACTTGTTCAATGTTTTATCTCTGTTATGTGTTTTTGTATGTTATGTTATTTAATGACTTAATTGTGGTTTAATTGCAACACCTCACCCCATTTAGTATTAATGTGTTTTCAGGACAGCATATTTCTATATTTTGCAACTAAGACTTATGCTTATGCAGAAATTGGCTTCAAAATGGAAAATGAATCTAGCATGAAAAATATTTACTGAAGTAAAAAGTGCAACAATTAGCCCCAGCCACCCCTGATCAAATGTTTTTTTTAGGTGTAGTCGTACTGCTTCAAGGCAGTTTTAAATAATGTAAACTGTTTTCTACGTTTATTCTATTTTTGGGTAGTGTAATCCATCTGTTATTTCTTTGTATGAGTACACCTCTGTAATTAAAGGCTCAGAGATGTTTACTGGTTGGTCAGCGATTAAGTTGAGCTTGAATGCTAGAACGATCTAGTGGAACAAATAAAGAGCTATTTATTGCCGTCTCTGTTTCTGCTTAACGGAGTGGAGGTAACAGCTTCACAGGTCTCTAGTATGGACCTCAGACCGCGTCTACCTCGCCTTCTCTTCACTTTCTCCTTTTCCCCTTTACAGATATAAGATGAATTATTGAAAGCTTTAAGGTTTCGGAAATCCTCTGAATTTCAAGCACCTTTTCCATCTTTGTCAACTTCAGAGGCCCTTACTGGAGCAAGCTGGAATCTTTGTGTAACCGAACACTTTATTCTACTGATGTATGTGTGTGGATGTGCTAGTTGACCAGTAGAGCTGCTTGCTTGCTTCCAAAGTCTGAGAATTTTTGTTTGTTTGTTTACTTAATATCAGCATAGGTTCAGCTGAAAAACAGACTCTAAAACTGCGGAAGTTTGTAGGAGACCTAATGATGTTTTTTCCCAACATCTGACCTTTAGTGACCTCATGGTCAATGTCACAAAATGCTTACTTGATTAGTGACCTAGAAATAGTGCAGACTCTTAGTTATGTTTCCTCGTTGTCAAAACCCTAAAACTTTGCTTCCAGGTTTAAATTAGATTCCGAATCCCAGATTTTCAATGCGGTCTCCGATTTTTGGACCCCACTGTATATGCAGCTGCGGCGCTGAGGTCTGAAATATCGTTTTAGTCGTGATGTGAAATGACGAATGTTCTGTTGGGATTCGGCACATTGCGCCCAGCCAGAGAGTGAAGGTTTTAGAGGTGTGCTATGACGGCAGATTGGATGATACTACTTGGCACTGTAGAATATTTAAAGCATAGAGCCTCAGCGTGTGTGATAATGCTTTACTCATCTGTACGGCTCCATGCTCCCTGACTCTGCCCAGCACGTCTGCACGTGCTCAAATAATTGAAAAATCATGTATGGGGTGAGAGATATGTGCAGCGCAGAGCTGAAGAAATATCATCAGTCTCTCAATCTCTCTTTTTTTTTTTTCTATCGCATTCACCCCCCCTTCCCCCCACCTTGCCGCAAAGTCCTTTGTCTGCTCCGGCCTCAAGTGCACGAGTCTGGACGGATGGTAATCAGAGACGGAGTGGGTTAAAGGTTGAGTTTAATATAGCAAAATTAATTTACTTGATTCCTGGAGTCAGATTATAAATCTTACTTATGGTGAACTCCGCCCTTCTTTATCAGAGCCCGAGCTCATTTATCTATCCAATAAAACTGGCCACATGTGTAATAGTTCCCCCTCCGAATTTAATTTTCCCTGCGTGTTAATTGCGAAGAATGGTCCGAGCCGGGTCACTCAAAAAACAAATCAATAGCTCCAAAAGATATATTCAAATGTGACCCAGAAAAGCATTTTCCCATTTTGCCTATTGATTTTGTATGTTGCTTTTTCTCGTGCAAGATTATTTTGTGTAAAAAGGGTAGACCGGAACATGTCCGCTCACAGCTCACACAACGCTATATAAGGATTAATGCCGAATACTCTTTAGAAAGCATTTGTGTGATTTCATTTTCTTTTCTGCAGTTCACTGAGGGGTCACTGTTTGTCTTAATCTTAAGCTAAATTTGTTTTAATGCATTCCTATTGTGTGCGTGATCATGGGCGCCTGCCAGATAATCTCTTTTAGTGTCATGTGCAAATATCATCAGTAAAAATGCCATTCTCTGACTAGAAGAGAAACTCAGGGGAATGTTTACAAAGAATGAATTGCGCCGCTTATAGTGCTGTTTATTTGAACGCGCTGCGTTGTGTTAGCAACCCATTCGCTGAAGGAAGGGAGTGGTTTGTATAGATATATTAGTGCATTCAAGTTGTCCTGAGAAGTTTGTATTTACAAGTTGGGAAGTCGACATTTCAACATTAGGTGCGTTCAAAATCACTGGTCGGAACAATTCAAAGTTCCAACTTTGGAAACTTAAATTTCAAATTTGTATTTACTTCTGTATATCTTCTTGTCATGACTTGAATGCACCGTATGACTATTTACACATATCTCTGGAATACTTGATTCTGACTGGTCAGTTCACAATGTTCGGTGGTCTAATGGTGCTTTCAAGTCAAGTCATGTTGGAAAGATTGTATTAAGAGGTGTTGAAATGAATGATTTTATCCCCTATTTCACAACAAAACTAAGTTGTACAGTTAAAGTCAAAAGTTTACATATACCTTGTAGAATCTGCAAAATGTTTTACCAAAATAAGAGGGATCATACAAAATGCATGTTATTTTTTATATAGTACTGACCTGAATAAGATATTTCTCATAAAAGATATAGTCCACAAGAGAAAATAATAGTTGAATTTATAAAAATGACCCTGTTCAACAGTTTCCATACGCTTGATTCTTAATACTGTGTTGTTACCTGAATTATTTATTGATTTATGTTTGTTTCGTGATAGTTGTTTATGAGTCCCTTGTTTGTCCTGAACAGTTAAACTGTCCGATGTTCTTCAGAAAAATCCTTTAGGTCCCACAAATTCTCTGTTTTTTCAGGATTTTTGTGTATTTGAACCCTTTTCAACAATGACTGTACATTTTTATGACTGGGGGTGTGAATACTTTTGGAGTTTTGAAGATCGGGGTAAATTAAACTTATTTTGTCTTCTGGGAAACCTGTAAATATCCTGAGTGCCTCAGTTGTCCTTAGTGTAAAAAAGATGGATCTCAAAATCATACAGTCGTTGTTGGAGAGAGTTCACATACACAAACATGCTGAAAAAACAAAGAATTTGTGGGACCTGAAGGACTTTTCTGAAGAACAGTGGGCCGTTTAACTGTTCAGGACAAACAAGGGATTCATGTACAAATATCTCTAAACAAAATAAAATAAACCAAACAGCTGTGTGACTTATTTTGAACAGGGTCATTTTTATAAATCAAACTATTATATTCTCTTGTGAACTATATAACGCAGGGGTGTCAAGCTCAGTTCCTGGAGGGCCGCAGCCCTGCAGAGTTTTGTTTCAACCTTGCTCCAACACACATACTATGCAGTTTTCAATTAAGCCTAAGGGACTTGATTAGTTGGATCAGGTGTGTTTAATTAGGGTTGCATCTAAACTCTGCAGGGCCGCGGCCCTCCAGGACCAGAGTTTGACACCCCTGATATAATGTCTTTTGTGTGACATATCTTATTTAGGTCAGTACTAAATAAAAAATAACATGCATTTTGTATGATCCCTCTTATTTTACTAACATAATTAACATTTTGTACATTCTGCAAGGTGTATGTAAACCTGACCAAAGTTACTTGAACACATCTAACATTGTAATATGACTTTCCAGTGTGTAAATACACAAAATATTGTAGCTCTTAGTATCTTGTGGCTAGACTGAGTGTTTTGTTTGTTTTTTTGTTTAGTTTAGTGTAGTTATTTTGGGCAGATATACTAATAAACTGGTCAGGTTAGTTTATAAAAATAGTCTCATCAATATTTAATGTTTCTTTATTTGTTGAGTAACCATGAAATACATGGGATTATTTACAGTCAGCAGGTCGTCATTGCAAAATATTATTGAATTAAATTATGTTTGCACTGAAAATAAAGATTTCTTTAAATACATCATTTTGAAGCATTTAATGTATGGTTTGTTATTACTATGGTGAAAAGTAGCATAACCGTTTAGAGATACAAAATTCCTCTCTGATTTCAAAGATTTCTTGATTATAATCTCCCGCACTAATACATTTGATGGATTAAAGCAACAAGCACCAGTCAGCAGTTGCCTTTTTGTACATTTTGGTGTTAGTGGTTTTAGCGTAGCTAAAGAGCTGTGTCTAAGCCTGTATTGGCATTAAGGAGCGTGATTATCCATGTGGGGAATCCCAGGATGCACTGCAAGGTGACCAACCTGGGCGCACCGGGTTCGGCCACCTTGCTAAATTCTGCTGACGCATCGGCCGAGAAAAGCTCCTCTCGCATAAAGCACATTTGGCCGTAGTGATAAGAGCGAAAGGGTTCAGGCTGGATAGATGCATTTCCAGAATCAGATTCCTCCGCTTTGCCCATTGCTAATGTTTGTTTTGAGGTGATAAAGTGTGAGTTTTTTTTTTTTTGCTTACCTTACAGCTAATGACAGTAACCCCGCACACGTTCGGGCACCAGCGCTCAAACGCACAAAAGAGAGAGCGGAGATACTGAATACCTGAGCTACGGAGAGAATATGACTTCATGTTTCTCATAAAAAGGGAGGAGAAGAATCTTCCAGCCCAAAGCCTCTTGTGTATGTAGGATTACCATGATGGATAAGGTGATTACTGTATGGTTTGCCAATTTCTTCCAGGCAGAGCCCGTGCGTAGACCGAAATAGGATTTCCTCATTCAAATTGTTGTCAGAAGTTCTCGCCTCTAACCCTGAACTCTGTTGAAGTTTGGAACATCTATCAGATTCACCCTCCGAAATGAGATTTCTACCGACTCGTTAATTTCGCGTGCAAGCGTGGCCTTTCCTTCAGACCTGCGGGCCACTTAGGGAGGGCCCTGTTATTCATTCCTTTCGAGTTAATTCATCTCGCCCTCCCTTTATGTACTTTTGCTATCGATAATTTCCCTGTCTTATTAAAGCTGCAAACAGAAAGTCAGCCATCCATGTCCATGTTTAGCCTCCCCAGATAAAGGGGAGAGTCCATCTGGATGCTTGTGAATATACATGGAGCGCTTCCATCCGGGCTGGCCGAGGATGGCCGTGTATATTTGACTCCTTTCAATTGCAAATTGCGAGTGTATTCCTCTAGTGAGGTGCGTCACCTTGAAGAATGACTCCTGCCCCCCTGGGACGGTGCCAAACAAGTCCTTCATTCAGAATGATAATCAGCCATAGCTCAAGAAATATCTCGCACCTACCTTTAATGGTCTCCGCTGATTAGGTTTTAAAATGAAGGATCATTTTGTCCATTTAGATGGGGGGCGGGGGGAAGAGGCAGGATTGGACGCTCTTATTCAGTAGCCAAATGAGAGGTCAAATAAATGTGCGTTCGTGTTTTTCTTCTTCATTATTCTTCATTATTCTTTTTTTATGACTTTTGGAATTAGAAGATAAACTGCGATGTTGTTGAAAATTACCACGGCGGTTTGTTTTCAAGGTTAAGTAAAGGGAAAGTTAAGAGAAAACATCTTTTCAGAACACTCGTTGACCGTTAATATCGATTTACATTCATAGCAAATGCTATGTTTTTGTCTAAATCTGTATTTGCTATTGGATTGCGTTTAGCGTGTGTGTGTTGCAGAGCATTTCTCTGGGTGACAGATTGAAGAAGAGCACTGTGGGTTGAATGATGGGGGGAACATGACGACGGGGAGCGTTTGCTGGATTCTCATTCGCCGACAGCCGCAACTGAGAAAATGAGGGCTGCAGCAGCAGCATTGCAGCAATATGAATGATACATTACATGATTGTCTTGGACTGAACCTCGAGAAGCATGCAGACTGCAGATGCTGACTTCCTCCCGTGGTGTCATTCTCCATTTTCAATCTCTGTGTCCGCCCTCCGATGTACTCTAGCGCGCTTCGAGTCAAATATTATAGGATGGCGGCAAAGAATATTTACTAATTCTCATGCTCAGAAGGGGCGGAAGCGGGGTGACTGAAGAAATTAATGCTGTTATTTGTCTTGACAAACTCTGGGTGTTTAAAATATCTCCAAATAGTTTCACTGGATAAGATACGCATATACGTATATATGCACGCATGTATGAAACAATATTTTGTATAGTTCTGATTTTTCGTTTTTGTTTATTCAATGTGCATTGATAGATTATTCATTCTTTGTTCCCCTCAGAATTAAGAGTTTATATCTTGCAAGTTTATTTCTCACAGTTCAGGCTTTTTCAGACAGGTGCGAGATGTAAACTCTGAATCCTAAAGGAAAAAAGTCAAAACGTTGGGACATAAACTCAGAATTCCAAAAACAGAATATGACTGGAACACGTATGAACACATAAGTGCAGGAAAATAAAATGATATTGTCAGGAATGGAAGCAAGCCTATGTTTGATATGCATTTCAAAGGTCTAAAAAGGCCAAAAGTAAAGCCCCTTCCCCCCTGCACCCTTCACCCCCTCGGTTAATTATTGAGGAGATGTCGAAAGGATACATGAGTGAGGAGCATTCAAGCTTTCATCACTGTAACCTTTCATTGTCTTCTTCTTCTCTCGCATCGCCTCGTCACTGCGGCTAATAAAAAGCCTGGCCGGTGCCTCTGAAAGCCAGAGCTGTAATGAATAGGCCTGATTAGAGAGCCTAACCGCCCTGAACTTTACATACATTTTCAGACAGTGTCAAACAGTGGTGTTGATTGGAAAAAAAATCAGCAAATATTCCTTGCCTTAATTTTTATAGCCACACCATAAATGTGCAGCTTTTTGTTTGTGTGTGAATGGAGGGCCTTTTATCTCAGACGTGGCCTTTTGATATTTTATCTGGGATTTCTTTTAGGGCGGCAAATATACACAATTAAATGTAATTGTAAGGAATGTGCATTAGCGAAGAATGGACCTGAACGCCCTGTCGCTTTCTGAGTGACTGTAATGGCAAATATATGTTTGAAAATGTGAACGCTGGTTCTGTGTTAGTTTATTAATTGATGTAGAAACAGCAGTGCAGCATGCAGAAGTCAGCCTAGAAGCAGACAAAAAATCCCTTTTTTTGAATTCCTGCTGATATGGAAGCTTATTTCCACTTTGAAATAAAATATAAATAGCTAATTATGACTTATTATCTCAGAATCATTATAATCGCGTTTTTTCCCCCATAATTGTCAGTTTATATCTTGCAATTGCAAGTTTGCATATCACAATTCAAGGTTGAAACTCAAACTCAAAATTCCAAAAAAAGGTCAAAATTGTAAGATGTAAACTCAGAATTCCAAAAAATGGTCAAAATTGTGACACTCAGAATTCCAAAAAATGGTCAAAATTATGACACTCAGAATTCCAAAAAATGGTCAAAATTATGACACTCAGAATTCCAAAAAAGGTCAAAATTGCGAAACAAACTTAGAATTCCAAAAATGCGTCACAACAGTAACAAAATCCTTCTAGTTTGCTAGCATGATATTTGCAAGATTTTCTTTTATTCTTTGGGAAATTTAATATTCAGCATATGGAAGATTTTTTGTCACAGAATAAAAATATAAAGAAGGTAACTGCAATCTAACAGGTTTGAATTTCTATCTTATAATTGTAAGTTCTGAACTTGTAATTTCAAATTTACATCTCAGAATTCTGCCTTTTTTTTAATCACAATAGCAAATTATAAATTTTGCAATTCTGACTATTTTCCCCTCAGATTGTGCCATCTCACAATCCCCCCACTCCCCCAGAATTCTAAGTTAAAAGCTCGCAATTATGTTTATATCTCACAATTGTTACATCAGGGCAATTCTGCCTTCTTTTTGCTCAACATACTGCGTTTACATCTCAATGTTTTGACATCAAGCAAAAAGAAGGCAAAATTGCCTCGATGTAAATGTAAAATTATGAGTTTAAAATATATAGAAGATATAAAATCAGAACTGTCAAATTGCAGTTACCTTATTTTATATTTTTATTATGTGACAAAAATAATCTTCACGATATCTTGAATATTACATTTCCCAAAGCAGTTAAAATATGGAAAACAGCATTTTTTTTCAGGATTTTATTTTTTTAAAAACTCGCAAATATCATGCTATCACACTAGAAGGATTTTGTTGTTGTTGTAACCCGCATCCCCCCACCTTTTTTTTTTTGTGTGTGTGTATGATTGAAACCAATCCCCCCCTCCGCAGCCCCCAAGCCCACCGCATCATGCTAAAAAGAATGACTGCCACAGACTGATGACTTTCAATATGCCTGCGTCTCCCGCACTAGTGAGTGGGGGCAGGGAGGGTCAGCGGTAATTCATAACTGCTTTAAAATTGTGTGGAGCACTGGCAGCAGCTGTCAGGGTGGCTGTGCAGAGGCTCTGAGTATGTAAATGTGGAGATAGGGAGTTCTCCTCCACAGGCCTCCTTCATCCCGCATCAATCAGGGCTCCTGAATACATCAGGGGTATTTTCATTATACCCTGTTATTTACTACATCAGGACAAATTACCCTGGCAGACCAGGCTGCTTTTTCTGGGCAGCCCGATGCGGCCAACTGGGCCTCGGTGCTGGAATCTTATTGTAAACATTACGGGATAAATCTCGCGATTGAGCACATCAATCTCACTGTGGAGTGGACGGCGGCCGCCAGCACTGCCGAGATTGTTGTCCATGACTTTTCGGGGTTTTTAAATATCGGATTTCTCTCTTTTGGCCCCTTGTGCTGTTCCTCATCTTCCATTTCTCACCCTTTTCTTTTCCAGAGGACATTTCCCATCCCAGTCCTGCAGTCTAATTGGGGTAGAAAATAGATCTCAACCCTGTTGGAGCGATAAGGGCTTTTACAAGTGGGGAGTTATGAGACTCAATCCAGACCCTCTGTCCTGCCTTAACCAGCGCTAGTTTCTATGCTAATGTTCCTTCCATCACGATAGATTAAGCAAACACAAACACGAAATGAGGCTGGATTTGAAAGTGGACGGCTTTCTCCTTCATTTGAAAGGTGTGAGATCAAGTGCACCTGCTCTTTTTTTCAGTATGGGCTCATTCGTTCATCTTTCTTAAACCCCTTCGCCTTTAATAAGAAGCTCAGTCACTGACCTGTCATACTCTCAAAGATAACTGCCTATCTCCATCTTCATCTTAGTCTAATCCAGCCCCCAGTTTGGTGCAGATAATACAATATTTGTAATTAAATGCGACTGCGTCTGCTATCATGTCACTTATTTTTAATAGACAGTTTTCATGGTTACTGGTATGTAGGGATGCTCAGTTTCTGTGGTTGTTTCAGAATATTAGGTTGTTTAGGATCTGTTAATAAGTGCTTGAGTTCGGTTTGGGATCTGAAATCTTAAAAAGAAGCAGCATATTTTAACATTTAACTATTAGTTTTACATTGCCTTAATCTTATGATTAACAAATTTTAACTTATTCATGAAAATGTTGGATTTGGATTTAGTTTATGTATTGTATACATCAGTTGGTTTTATTTTACTGTATTTTTCAAGGGAAAATGTACCTTCTGCAAAAAGGTTAAAATTTATATAATATTCAAATGCTTTTGAACGACATCGAACATACACTGAAAACAGTTATTTTGTAAAACATTATTCAGCAGCGATTACCCCAGTCTTTTATGTCAATTACAAAAAAAGGTCAAAATTATGAGATATAAACTCAGAATTCCAAAAAATGTTCAAAATTGTCAGATGTAAATACAGAATTTAAAAAAAGGGTTAAAATCATGAGACAAACTCAGAGCTCCAAAAAAATTTCAAAATTGTGAGACATAAACTCAGAGACATACAAGATAAAATTTTTTTTATTAATAAAAAGAACACCATTTATTGGAAATGTAAATCTTTTGAAACATCACAAATGCCACTTCTGATCAATTTAATGTGAACTTGATTAAAAGTATTCATAAAAATAATAATCCTACTGACTCCAAAATCTTTGAACAGTAGTTTTGATTAGATTAAGGAAAACTTTTGAAGGAAAAGATTTTAAAGCAAACGGTACTTTTATACTTCCATCATTAGAATTTCAGAAATCGATTCTAAAAATGACACATAAACTCAGAATTCCAAAAAGCTCAAAATTGAGACATAAACTCAGAATTCCAAAATATGCTCGAAATTGTGAGATGTAGATACACAGTTTTTTTTAAAGGGTCAAAATTGTGAGACAAACTCAGAATTCCAAAAAATTGTCAAAATTGTAAGACGTAAATTTTTGATTTTGGATTAACAAAAAGAACACAATTTATTGGAAATGTAAATCTTTTGAAACATCACAAATGTCACATCTGATCAATTTAATGTGACCTTGCATGAACATCCAAGATGTTCATGTCTTTCTTTCTTCAGTCGTAAAGAAATTATATTTTTTGAGGAAAACATTTCAGGATTTTCTCCATATAATGGGCTGATATGGTGCCCCGAGTTTGAACTTCCAAAATGCAGTTTAAATGCGGCTTCAAACGATCCCAAATGTGGTTGTAAATGATCCCAGCTGAGGAATAAGGGTCTTATCTAGCGAAACGATCGGTTAATTTCATAAAAATACAATTTATATACTTTTTTAATGTCAAATGCTCATCTTATCTTGCTCTTCCCGACCTCTGTTTTTTCTGGTTTATGACAGTTAGGGTATGTCGAAAAACTCCCATCTCAACTTCTCCCTCAACTTCAAATTCGTCCTATATCTTGGATCATTTACAACTGCATTTGGGATCGTTTGAAGCCGTATTTAAACTGCATTTTGGAAGTTCAAACTCGGGGCACCATAGCATTATATGGAGAAAAACCCTGATATGTTTTTCTCAAAAAACACAATTTCTTTACGACTGAAGTAAGAAAGACATGAACATTTTGGATGACAAGTGGGTTGAATACATTATCTGTAAATTGTTGTTCTGGAAGTGGACTTCTCCTTTAAGGGATTTTTTTTTTTTAAGATTTTGAAGCAAAATATACTTTTATACTGGGGTTATATATGGGGTATCAGACAAATATTAGTGTTTAACAGATTTGCTGACTAGTTGGTTATTAATTTTTTATTTACTCATCTTTAATGATTTACTAACACTGGTTCATGGTTTCTCTCCCTTTCTCCTGTATTCATAGGTTCCTTCAATAAATCACATGAGTAGAACCACTGAATAAACAGAAGCTATTTGAAGTACATACTGCAGTGGATTGTCTGAGATGAGCTCTGGTAAGTGAGATGAGTCTGATAATGAGACACCAAGTATGTGGAACAAACCAAGTATGTGTTTGTATGGGTTTCCTTAGCTATAGTTTGGGGGCAAGATGTTTAGAACTTACATACATTTGACCAAACTTCCCCTTGAGGATATCTGGGAATGTTATCATTTTGTCAGTGTGATCTAAAACAACACTGGACCCAACGAACCAATGTAAACTTACAATTTTGCAAAAAACACTGTAAGGTTGTAACAGTTCTGAGATTAAGTCATAATTAGCTTTTTATATTTTTATTCTGTAATGGAAATAAGCTTTCATATCAGCAAGAATTCCTAAAGGAAGGGATTTTTTTTGCCCGCTTTCAGGATTAGTTTTGCATGCTGCATCAATTAATAAGCTGAAGCAAGACCAGTGTTCACATTTTCCAAAATATTATTGTTTGTGTTTCCACGGAAGAAAGAAAGTCATACAAGTTGGAATGTCATGCGGGCGAGTAAATTATGACAGAATTAAGATTTTTTAGATGAACTGTCTATTTAAAACAACTGAAAAAGCCAGTGCAGCCAGTAAGACAAAATACAATGATATTTTTACTTGAAAAAGAAATGACCACTGCATTGTAGTCTATTGCAGTTAGGCATTTTCAGCTTTTTATATAAACAGTAGAAGTCTATAATCCAGTATGAGAGGTATGTAAACGTATGTCTTCACACACCACCGCACTCGTAGCATGCGCGAGTCTGTATCGTGAGATATAAGAATATATTTTTTTCCTGCTACGATTAGTGTCCAAACATCTGGCACTAATTGGCACTAAATTATATCCCCAGTATGAAATGAAGGGCAGAGATCACAGAGTCCGCGAGGCAGGTGTCTGAGCGATCAGCAGATATCACCGTCTCCAGCAGCCAAGAAAGGAGAGGGGGGAGAACTCGCTAAGACCCTCTCGGGAAAGGGGAAGGAGTGGGGGGG
This sequence comes from Labeo catla, assembly GCA_012976165.1. NCBI lineage: Eukaryota > Metazoa > Chordata > Actinopteri > Cypriniformes > Cyprinidae > Labeo > Labeo catla. The sequence goes on from VONZ01000163.1 coordinate 142,925, forward strand.
TAATGTCTAACGTGACATAATGAACACTGAAGATATGAGGAATACAGATGGTAGGAAAAATCAATACCAAATGCATTGGATTTACCACGGCACAGCGCTCTGTCATTAAACGTAAAGATTTGCTTTGCTTTGCTGTATGAACAGTATTATTGTGTCCAGAATATTTCACAATGTCCACGCCGGCGCTAGTGCAAATTTGAGTTTTTAATTTTAATCTAAGCACGACAACTTACACTTTGCTTGCGATTGTCAATATTTGGCAGACCTAACAGGAAATCATTGACACACTTGGAAAAAATAAGTGAAATAAATGTTTTAACGATGTAGCCTTAATTTCCGCTCGCACCAAGAATGATAACTATTATGCCATATTAGCGTCCACACCAACGAATGATAACGGTTTGTTTATTCTAAGCTTTAAAAGAACACTGAAGTGCTTTGAAACATGCAGCATTATTCTATGTATTGACGCAACTGAAATAGGAAGACAATTAGCCAATAGCATTTTGATTACATTGTAGCTTGGGCTAGAGCCGGTGTGGTCGGTAAAGCCGCATTTGATAGTGTATGACAGCCACAATCTCATCCATGTCGTTATAAAATACACCATTCTGTGAAGAATTCAAATGGGTCCGATACGTTTTATGGTTTTCGCCGACTTGCGCATATGATCCACTCCATACCATGTCTTTGGACCGGAACAGTCTGAAGCTGTTTGTGTGACACAAAGAATTCGCCTCAACAGAATGCATATTTGCTGTCTGAATTGCATATTTGCTGTCTGAATCGTTCGCTATCCCCTATATAGTATAGAAAATACAAATTCTGTAAAAAGTGACCGCTTACAGCCGCAGATTCAGCGTCTATTTATAGTGTAGGGGGCGGGACTCTTCGAGAGCATTTGATTGGACAGAAAGTTTGATGACAAGCTGAAGTGCAGAGTGATCAAAATCGTTGATCCATATTGGTAGAAGTTAGAAACTGTAAACGTTGAATGCGTTTATCTTGTAAATGCGAATTTAGTCACCAGCTTATAAATAAACTTTTTTTAAGATTTATTTTTGTCTTTTTTAGCCTTTATGATGACAGGACAGATCAGAATGGACACGAAGCGATGTGGGAGATAAATAAGGGGCAGAATCGGGGAAGGTCCTCGAGTTGGGATTCGAATGCGCAATCGCTTTTGATTTCATGAGGACTTTAAATACTTGAGCCTTATAAGGTCAGATGGATTCTGATTGGCTCTTAAGGCCTGTTTATACCAATGATGAAAAACAACAAAAATAACGACTTCAACAATTTCTTCTCTTCCATCGTTTTTCTTTTTTTGCTTTCTTTGCGCACAAAAAGTCTTCTTGTAGCTTTATAGAATTAAGGTTGAACCACTGATGTCACATGGACTATTTTAACAATGTCTTTACTACCTTTCTTGGCCTTGAACGTGGTAGTTTCGTTGCGGTCTATTCAGAGTCAGAAAGTTCTCGGATTTCATCAGAAATATCTTAATTTGTGTTTCGAAGATGAATGTAATTAAGGACAGAATTTTCTTTTTCGGGTGAACTATCCCTTTAAAGCTTAGTTGTTAAATTGCATTTATCTATTTTCCTCAAGTGTGTCATTGGTTTTCTGTTAAGCCTGCCAAATACTGACAAACACAAGCAAAAAAGTGTGTGTGAAATAACGCAAGAGTCTTCATCCCTCATGTCGGTTTGATTAAATCTGCCGGGTTTTGATGAATTGGGCCAAATTCATTAGCGCCGGGTGTGTGTACGGCCCTGGGTCAGGGCCAGCCCTCGCAAGCAGACGGGTGGAAGGGCCTCGGAGAAGGAGTTCAGAGGTCATCAGGAGAAACTTTGCTACTTCTTAACTTAATAAATCCTGACAACCTAATCATGGGCCCGCCTTTGTGGGGTTAGCCTCCACAGATGGCGGAGCGCGGGGCGTTTAAAGAGATCTGGAGGGCCGGAGGATGAGAGGGAAGGTGCGATTGGAGCGTCTGGAGAGATCTCCAGGAAGAGAGAGGCCAGCGGGGAGCGCCTTAGCAGGGGGGAGGGAAGGGTGACACGGGCGGAGACCACGGGGGAGTCTAAAGCACTTCCATCTCCTGCCATCTCCTGCAGCTTCTGATGGGAGAATATGATAAGGCCCCCGCCAGGATAATAGGCCCCGGCAAATGTCGAGGCCTGTGAAGAACACGAGGCCGGATCAAGTAGCTGAAGCTAACTTCAGGGAGAGAGCTGAAAGCCGGGAGCCGGGGCTCGCGGCTCGGCCGTGTAGGGGGCTCAGCGAAAGGGCGGGTGTGTGTATGTGACAAAGGCCATGGATGAAGGCGAGAGCCACCTACAAAGCCCAGGCTGTCTGGCAGGATTTGGGTGCCGTGTTGCTGGTAGAGATGATGCTCCCCTCTGATATCCTGGGGGAGATTATAGCAGGAGAGAGAAGATAAAAGAAATCTATAAACATGCAACTCCTCGTCTCTGCGCCCGCATGAGCTTCTTGGAAGTATCTTCGCTATGACAGCTCGTGTCTCTCTCTCGTTCCACCTTTCCATCTTTCCGCTGGCGGATCTTAATAATGGCCGCTCCGTGACACGGGTCCGTGGCCTCTTCTGTTAGTGGCTCATTTGTTTCCCTCCTCCTTTGATGGCTCCGTTAAAATATCTTGTGGGAGTCTCGTTTCGTTTATAAGGTCTATTGATTCAACTCTTGCCACGATCTATTATGCTATTGTCTTGCCTTAAGTGTCTCATCTGTACTATTCATGAACGGTCCGCTATATATCAAACCCATGTTTGCTTTAGGACATAATAGATATGCTTCCATGTTTTTATTTATTTTCAATCTGTAATTTATGTTCTCTAAAAGAGATTAGAAAGTGCAGGCGCATAGGACTTTGCGAAGCGGCGTGTACACTGACCAGACTATTGAAGTTTTCCAGGGTCACGAGCAAAAGAAAGGATTTATGAGTGGTTTCTAAACATGTATTGAATCTTAAGTTTTACTGAAGGCAGACGCATCACGTAACCCTTAATGATCAGGCCTCCTAATGTATTGAAAGAAAATTACGTGTTTTCATAGACGCCTCCTTCAACACACAGCCATGTATCATTCCAGTGCTATTTTTGAGGTGTCTGTGAAATGTAGATTTTTGAAAATTATGGTGCGATTGGGATTACACCGTTTCCTAATACTAAATACTATTTATATAAAATTTTATTTATTGAAAAACAGCCATCGTAACAGTTGCTATTCAATTCAGTTAAATGTACAAAGGCAGCACTCTGATATACAGCATTAAAGTACTATAAAATATAACATGATGAGGTTTTGGCCTCAGCCAAAACTATTTGCTCTGGAACAAATAATAGATATATGAGACCAAAGACTGCCTGTTAGATTTACCTAAAACGAATTACATCTCATGTTTAACCACTATTGTGATATCAGAGCCAGTGGCAAATTCCAGAAGATCTGGTCGAGGTAAGGTTGCTCTTGGAGGGTTCATGAGCGCTGGAGCTCACATCTCTGAAAACACTGAAGCAAATTTTCAAATAGACATTGTTTAACAACCGCATAATTGAAGTCTAAACAAGTACATTCTTGTCTAAAATTTGTCTAAAAAACCATATTTCGTGTCAAAAACAGTATTAATCATACAATTATAGTGGATTTGGGCCTCCGCTTTGACACTCGCTTTGAGAAATACTGCAAGTGAAGTGATACAAACGGTGAAACGGTTTGAGTTCTGTTATCACTAGAATATTGCACTTCTCTCACCCAATCAGATTTGGGAACCAGAAAGAACTATTGTATAAATGTGACCCTGGACTACAAAACCAGTCATAAGGGTAATTTTTTTTTTTTTTTTTTTTTTAATTTTGATTGATTTATGGTTTGTAAGGATAGGACAATATTTGGCCGAGATACAACTAGTTGAAAATCTGGAATCTGAGGTTGCTAAAAAAATAAATAAATTAAATATTGGGAAAATCGCCATTAAAGTTGTCCAAATGAAGTTCTTGCTATGCATATTACTTTTGAAATATTTTTATGGTAGGGAATGTACAAAATATCTTCATGGAGCATGATCTTTACTTAATATCCTAATGATTTTTGGCACAAAAGAAAAATCACGGATTTTGACCCATACGATGTATTGTTGGCTATTGCTACAAATATACCCATGCTACTTAAGACTGGTTTTGTGCTCCAGGGTCACAAATAAATATAAAGTATACATTCTTAATAGTTTACAGTGTTTTAATTCATTCATGCAGCTATTAGATCCATCTTTAATCACTCACTTTGTCAATTTTCTTTTGATTATGGAGAGAGACTCCATTATTAGTTGCCTTGGCACTTGGCATTGGCTCTAGGATGTTGTTGGCTGTGGGGCAGGGTTGGGGTACGGAGGTATGACCTCGCTTAAAGCTCTTTTGAAGGCAAGGCTGAAGTTTTGAAGGCAACGCTGAAGTCAGGTATGATCAAGGTATTGATTGCCTTGAAGAATCACCTCAGTCAAAATTATTAATGAACTAGCAACTAAAATCATTAATGAGGACAAAATACTGTGGAATAAACAGCAGACTACTTCCCCCAGGCATTATTAATTGATCCCGGGGAAGGAACTGAGAGAAAATGAAATGTTTGCATAGGAAATAAAAAATGGTTGTGCGAAAATGTACTGTATGGTGTCAGTATTTTTTAATTAATGTATTCAGCAAGAATGCAGTGAATTGAATTGAAGTGTTTTCAACATTGATAATGAGAAGAAATTTTCTTGCACAGCAAATCAGCATATTAGAGTGATAATATGGTAGTAAATAAATAATCCAATAAGGATAAAGTTTGTATTTTTAGCTTAAAAGTTAAACAAAAACCTTACGTTGAATGTTAACAGACTTTATATCTCTATAGAGATCTAATATATCTGTATAGTATTTCTGTGGCGAGCCTGTGGTTCTTCAGCATGAGCTTCATGCTGAGATCACGGCCTTTAAGGTGCCTGTGCACTGTCAATCCAGCCTTCATTAGCCCTCTCTCAGAGCCCCGCCATACTGCCCCTTCTCTCTCTCTCCTCATCTTTGATCTCTTCATGCTCGCTCACTTCTGCATCTGATGGGGGGAATTAGAGATAGAGAGATTCTGGCCGTTTCGCATGGACCCTGACATAGTCGAGCCAAATGATGAGAGACGAACAGAGCAAGAGAGATCACGCAGTGCCTTAATCCTCACTGTTTCCCTATATGACTTACCAGCGTTCTTCCTAAGCTCAATGGGACACTGTAGAAATGCTTTAGACTCCCTATAGATGAGGCAGAAGAAGAGCAAGTCTTTAGGTCAAAGACATAAAACAATGCTGGTCTTCAGCCTTTCAACCTTTTTCTGCATTAGGGCGTTTCTTCACTGGGCACTTTGTGCTGTGTGGACAGTAAAATAAATAAATAAATACAATTAAACTGTCTTAAAGGGGTCATCGGATGGCCATTTTCCAAAAGTTAATACGATTCTTTAGGGTCTTAATGAAAAATCTATAACATGCTTTGGTTAAAATTTCTCAATGGTAGTGTAAATAACACCTTTTTTTTTACCTTGCCAAAATCAGCTCTGCAAAAATCATCCTGTTCTGGTTGAAGCTGCTTTAAATGTTAATGAGCTTTGCTCGCCCCGCCCCTCTCTTCTCTTTGTGGAGTGACAAGCCTGTTTACTTTAGCTGCATGTAGCTAAACTTGCTAACTAGCACAGTATTATGGAAAGATTCATAAAAAACCTTATACTCACTTCTGCTGTAAGTGAAGCTGGATCACGAATGATTCGCGCGAACATAGACAGATATATGTAGATCGGGAGGTGCATTCCATTCACAGACAAACGTAATCCACTGCATCTTCAGCGGCTCAGATGTCGGGAGTAAATGACGACCACTATGTTCATTATTACATCCAGCAACACAACACCTCAATCGCTCAATCGCTCCATCTGAGGTATTCTCGTCTAACTTACATCCCTGCTCCGGCATCGAAGTAGTGGAGGTCGGACTGTTACAGCTGATCTGAGGTAAGACGCTCATGTCAATCAACTATCGTGGGAGCGGCCTCTGTGGGTGTGATGCCACACCGACAAGCATCTGGGAATGGCTCGATTTGGAAAAGGGGATATTGTTTTTACAGATTAATTAAAAACCACTGCGTGATTTTTTTTTTATCATTATAGGGTAGATTTGTACATACACTGCCAACACACATTAATGTTCAAACAACACGTAAAAGTGAAATTTGCATCTGATGACCCCCTTGTGAGTTCACCCCCCCCCCCAAAAATAAATTCTGTCAAAAAAAATAATTTACTCACCCTCATGTTTTTTCAAACCTTTCTTTGGTTGAACATAAAAGTATTTTGAAGACTGTTGGTAACAAAGCTGTTTTGATTACCATGACTTTCATTATATGAACAAAAAATGAGATGTTTCTCAAATGATCTTCTTTTATGTTCCATAATGTGAAGCCGTTGTAGCCTAAATGTTTATGTGTAATAAATTTTATGTTGAATCAAAATATTTCTTTCTAAAGCTACAATTTGTAATGTCTACTTGATACTTTCTCAACCAAAAAATAGCTTTAAATGATATTTTGTGGGTATTTTCACAGTCAAATTTATTTTGCGATTAATTAGATTAATTAATTGACACATCATGTAATTAGAATAAAAATTTTAATTGACTGACAGCCCTACTTAAAACACATTTAGCCAGTTCATTTTTTTGGTAATTTTTCTAAAACAACAAATGTCTTAAGTAGTTTTGGGCAACGATTAATCACAATTCATCCAAAATAAAAGTTTTTATCTATCTCATGTGTGTGTACTGTGTATGTTTATTATGTATATATAGACACACACATACAGTATATATCTTGAAAATATTTACATATATTTACATATATTTATAATGATATAATTCATATTATATATAAACATTTTTAATATATATACATAACCTATTTTTCTTAAATATGTACATGCTTGTGTGTTTTTATATATACATAATAAATATACACAGAACACACACATATATTACGTACACCACAACTTTTTTTTGATGTGATTAATCATGATTAATCATTGCCCAGCACTAGCATAAGTTTATTGTATTTTGTAACAGAAGTTATGGTAATAGAAATGGCATTTTAAATATATTTGGAATAAAATGGCAGAATACTTTTTCTGCTAAGGTGTGGCTCATAGTTAGTATTTGTATTTACGTAATTTGTATTAACTATCCTTCATAAATATCAATATATGTCCACAATTTTTGCGTACCTTGGGTGAACTTGCAGCTTGATTTTCTTTTTGTAAGTGATATTTACCTTATTTTTTATGTTTTTCAATCGTGTCTCCTTGGTAAATTGCATTTGGGGGAAACTGTTAGGATGAAATTCATAATACAAGTGAGGAATAGTAGTAGTAGTTGTGTGAAATATTTCTTAAAAATCTTTTTTGCTCGAAACTATAATGTAAGCAAAAAATGCTTTGATGCATTTCATTATTTATTGTGTGAAAAAATAATTTTCACATACTTTTAAAAAAGTTTCAAAACAAAACACATTTCTGAAAGAATATATATATATATATATATATACATATAACTTTTTGTCCATATTAGCACATTTAAAACTATGATAATATTTTTATGATAGATTTTGTTCTAGTACTGCTGAAAGACTGATAAGGTAAAAAAAACAAAAAAAACAAGGTAAAAAAAAATATGGACATTCTAGACGTATGTGATCTTTTTATAATATATAAATACATACATACATAAATAGATTTTCTGTTTAATAGAAATCAGTTTGTTGGACATAAAAGTGCCAGTAAACACACATAAGTGAATGGGAGTTGGGGACATAAGAACTACTTCATCTTGTCTGTTTATTTAGTTACACAAGCATATTTTTCTGTATTTGTATACTTTGGAATTGCAGATGTACTGAAAAAGAAATATAAACAATTACGCAAGATCATGTGACCATGTTTTATGACCTTTCCCCGGCTTGACTGTGACTGGCGTGACCCTTCCGTAGGCTTCATTATACTTGGGATTCCATACATAGGAACGGCATAACATTACCATGGCCACTTTTTGCTTTCACGCTCATACGGCGCACGGCCGTTTTTCTTGGTTTCCCTGCCGTGCGCTCACAGTAATCAAAATAATTCAGCAAATAAATATGGCAATCAAAACAGACGGGCAGAGAAGCACTCTGCCTTATTTTAATGCATATCAATTTGATGCCTAGGAATAGTCGCTGTATATGGTGGCGAGAATGGAGATGTTTATGCCGAATCTGCTATTTTCATCTATGTGATTTTGTCCTTGTGGTGCCAGTAACGGTTTGTGTGTGTGCGTGCGTGTGTGTGTTTGTTCCCACAGGGGTACATGCTGCTGCCGAGCCGTCGCACTGAATCACACCTACATCTGAAGCTTAAACGCGCTCCCAACTTTTCACGGTATTCCTCCCGGCTCCGTCCTCGGTCCGTTTGCGGTATGATTTGCAGAGTTAATTTCATTCTTCTTTTAAGATCTAACATATATACTACATGACAACTATCTAGACATCACATATCATAGCAGCCGGGAAGCAAAGCATCTTGGTATTTTGGTTAATATCCTCAGGAGATTGCTTTAGATAAGGCAAATAACCGTGGATCAGCTTCGCCCGCCTGGCACAGTTTTTAAACATAGCGTGCTGCATAAATATTTCACTGATTTGTTTATTTATTTACTTGAGTCGTTTTATTAGAAGAAATTTTTCTTGGAAATGCCACAGCTAATTTCCTGGCGTGGGGCGCAAGATCGAGAGGCCCAGGCAGAGTTATGGCGTACACAGTGCATTTGTGTGATGTGAGCCAACACATTAAACTCACAGGAGAAAACGGCCTCAGAAAGAGAAGGGGAGAGAGAGAGAGCGACAGTAGCTGTGTATATCTGCAGAGGAAATACCTTTTTTCCTCTTTCATTTGCCTTGCTCGCCTGCAGCTGTTTTAGGCATGACACAGGCAGTGTATCTAAGGAAGAGATATGCGGCGCATTAAACATACAAATCAGCAGCAGACTCCGTAGCCTGAACCCGTCATCGCTGGGATATCTGATGCAAAATTAAAGCAGATATTTATACTGAAACCTACATTATGGCATTAGTTTTCACAATTTTCCCTGAGCCCTCTGTGTGTGTACGTTGAATACATATTCATTTACTTTCTTATGTCAAGAAAAACACCTTCAGCAATGTCAGAAACCCAGCGATCACAGGCTTTCCGTTTTGTTTTGTTTTCATTCTTTTTTCTTCTCCCATGAAAAGATCCTTCTGTTTTTTGTCGGCAAATGTAATGTCATATTTCTACAAAACGCAGCACGCCCGTTTTTGAATCTGTCATATATCTTAAAAGCACGCTCGTATTTTACGGCTTGCTCGCTTTTGTGTTTTAAAACAGAAGTCAATAGGTAACGTTCGAGGGGGAGCGTGTTTGTCAATTTGCTGTCATTCTTATTATTTGGTTTTGCGTTTGATCTCGAAATAGATGTGTCTTCACGAATTTGCCTGCAGTTCCTTAGAGTGCAGCATAGCATTGTCTCACAGAAACACTGGAATGAAAGGTGCAAACTCTGCTTATGTAATTCATCTTCTCTTTTGCTTTACAAATACAAAAGTATGAATTGCAGTGATGCCTCTGATTGGTGTGAGGTTGAGAAAGGTTGGGGAGAAATTAAGTAAAAGTAGCAAAATTACCTACATTTTGCTATTCCACGTCTGTTTTTAAAATTGTTTTTAGTAGAAAAGAGTAGAAAATACTACTTATTTATTTCACATTATATAATGCACAGTTTGAAATGGGGCCTTTTATGATTGTTTATAGATTAAATGCTATAGTTAAATGCTGTTGTTTCTATTACTTTTTTAACTCACATTCTGGAAACATTTGTTTTTAGTTTTCAGACTGATTTTATTTTTTAGTTAATTATTTTTAATAGAACTAGATTTATGAGGTGTCTTGAAAATGTTAGTTTATGGATATAAAAAACTGAAACCTCCAAAAAAAATGTTTATAGAATGTTAGGAGTTCATTCATATATTTAAATGTTCATCTTAAATAGCTGTAATTAGCTTTTTTTTGTTTATAACAGGTGGAGCTTGACTGTTATTTAACTACTTTAAATTATGTACCAAAGTGTTTTTCCCAACAGCACATCAACATTTAATCACAGGCGAACTGAAATTGGTGCAATCTACAGAATGCACAGTCAGCAGGCCGCCATCAATAATTGTCACAAAAGATATGCACAACTTGGACGTTTGTCACTTTTTTATTGGACTGAGATTATGCAGACATGAAATGATTGGGGGGAGAGAGAGAGAGAGTAGAAATGGGAATAGGTTAACAGCCAGAATCTGTAAAAACCTGCGAAACGTGAGCATGATGGCTCAACTTGCATGAAAGTACTGCTAACCGCTAGGTCATGACTCTGGCAGTAATAAAATACTCAAAGTGAACTAGCTTTATGATAGTTTATTGTTCTTTTTTTAGAGCTTGGCAGTATAAAATCTGTAATTTGTCAACAGGTGGAGGGAAAGAGCCTGGCATTTCTTCCCGAAAGTGTATCATCAAAACCATAACAAGAAAAACAGAAAAGTAAACAAACCACCAAAGCAATGAGCTTTGCATTTGCTCTGTTTATTTCATGGAAAATGAAGAACAGGCAAAATTTCAGAATTTTGCAACTAAGTCAAGTCATTTGAATTACACTTACAATCCATTTTGTGTCTTTAGCTTTTGCTCTGGTCTGGTCTGTTCGTCAGATGTGCATGTCACATTTACGTTTACGTCACCACCTGCTTGTTCTCCCTGCAGTTGTCTTGTTAAACCTCGGTTAGCTAAGATAAGAGATCTAGATCAAGATGTGTGCATTCACAGTGTTGTTATAGTTGAATTGGTCTGAGGAATTTACAATGAACAGAGCCCTTTGGATTTTTCCCTTTCTACTATATAGCATTCCTTGCAGTTTGTTTCATAGCACTCTCACTCTCTCTAATACTCATCCACATCCACACAGAAGCCTGAACTAAGCTGTACCACTGCTTAAAGAGCAGGTCATATGGGGTTTTGAAAAATATACATTTTTTGCAGTTTGTAACATAGTTATTCTTCAATGTAAACAGTTTGCCAAGTTGTTAATCTAAAAAGTGCATGATGAAGATATTGTCTCTTAAAAGAACAATTTGACTGTGAACCGCCTTAATGAGTCGTCATAATTTTTAATCTTCTGCCTGTTACCGATATACGTCACTAGGTAGCACATTTGCATAATTTCCCCCTGCCTGCGAAATACGAATAGTCTGATCTGCCCACAAACACTTCTACTAGTTAGTGTGTTTACATCATGTCAAGAAGACGCTGTGTTCTGCACCATGAAAGTATGTTTGTTTTGTTTCTATTGCCGAAAAACGATGACTTCAGTGGTTCAGTGGTTACAATTATTATTATTTTTTTTTTTTATGATACCACAGAAATACAATTTATACCACATACAAAGTTTAAACTTACCACTGAAAAACGTCCTGATCAAGTCGTGCTTGCGATTAAGTTTCCAGTTGAGCAACTGCATTGATATCATCCTTGTACTCAAGCATCTTTGTTTACAAGTAACCATCCGGAGCAAAAAATTATGGTAATGGGCGTTTTGTTTCCGACATACATTGTATACGGAAAGACCAATCACAACAGACTTGGCCAGCTGACCAATCAGAGCAGAGTAGGCTTATGGAAGAAAGGGGTTTACAGACCCTAAGCTCAGAACTGCTTTGAATGAATTGTCTGAAATCATTGAAAAATGATTCTAATATTAAATATACTGTATATTCTGAGAAAATTACCTTGGATGCATTTAAATTTGTTGTAGGGGACTCCTACACAATATTAGAACACTTTACAATACCATATGACCTGTTCTTTAAGTTGTCCTTTAAGGAAGAAAAAATGCAAAAAGGTTAAATAGGTTAAAAAACAAAAAGGGAACTTTTTGTTATCATTGTTACAGTATTCGTAATCATATTTTGTACAGAGGCACAGCTTGCCACAAAACATTCCACAACTCTCGTATTGGGAAAAGAATACTTGATTTAATATTTCATGGATAATCTTTAGCAAAATAATGGACTATTTAGACTGTGATACAACAGTTCTTCCTGGTCCTCGAATCTGACTGGCCGAGGGAAGTGTGATATTCTAGTGATATTGGAACTTAAGCATATTAGAATGATTTCTGAAGGATCATTTGGCACTGAGAACTGAAGTAATGATGGTAAAGATGGTCACATTTCACAGTTTTACTGCTTTTTTACTACATTTTTGATTAACCTCCTAAATGTCACCTACGTTTACTTCACCATATTACAAATAAATCCTAATCATGCCAAACTATATATCATTGGAAAGGTCTAAGATTTCTAAATAGATATTTATTATTACATTATTACATACTACATTATTATTAAAATATGTAGAAAAAGTAATAGATTCATTTATGACAAGAGTGCACCTCAAAAATCTACATCATAACAGGAGTTCTGACCTTTGTCACAAAAAGACTTTCTTTGTTGCATTTTTCCCTACCATAAGAAATTATATCAGAAATTAAATCAGTTAAAATCTCAAAATTCATCCTTTGAAAACCATTTTAAAATCAGACATTGCATTACCATTGAAATTGTACATTAAAATCATATTACAAAATGTTTTCATTCATGAATTATAAAAAGTTTGAATAGTGCATTTTCATGTCTGTGTTCAAAAATGGGAGTGACGGTTCAAGGGTTAAATAAATGCAGCAAGCATTTAAAAAAAAAAAACAAAAAACATATTTTTTACAGTCTTTTGAACAGTAGTCTATAATTATGTATTTTTGCTACTGGATAGATGTGGACAAATGTTTGTCATTTAACATGCTTTTTACATATCCAGTATCAAGCACCAATATGTGACCCTGGACCAGAAAATCAGTCTTAAGTATCATGGGTATATTTGTAGCAATAGCCAAAAATATATTGTAGCGGTCAAAATGATAATCATTAGGATATTAACTAAAGATCATGTTCCATGAAGATATTTTGTACATTTCATACCGTAAATATATCAGAACTTAATTTTTGATTAGTAATACGCATTTGGACAACTTTGAAGATGACAACTTTGCTCCCTCAGATTCCAGATTTTCAAATAGTTCCAAATATTGTCATATCCTAACAAACCATACATCAATGGAAAGCTTATTTATTCAGATGATGTATAAGTCTCAATTTAAAAAAACTGACCCTTATGACTGGTTTTGTGGTCCAAGATTCCCATTTATGATGGACCCTTTCAAAATACATGGTAATGTGAGACTAATTATTTTGCATGGAGCTGAGGCAATCACAATCTCCCCTATAATTGTTCTATCCTGTAATACATAGAAACATACATTGTCTTTCTTACACATGCTCAGCTCACAGATGCTTTCTCAGTGTCTTTAATGCCGTGATGCTGCTGTTTCGTCCTTGTTTCACCCAGCGCAGCTCTGGATTTTTGTTAAACCCCTGTGGCCTGAGGGTCAGATGCTGGGCTGTCTGGAAGGAGAGAAAGAGGGAGAGTAAAGACGGGGGAGAGAGGGAGAGTGAAGTAGTTTTTTTGGAAAGACTATCTCAACTACCAAAAGATCATCCATCAGGGAGTATATGCTCCACATCAACCAGCCAGGCCAACATGGAAACTCTAAGCCAGGGCTTCCCCATGAGGAATCCTTAGTGTTCTTGCACTTGAGGCATCCCTTTCTCATTACATAAAGAAAAATGTTCGTGAATTTAAAAAAAAAAAAATTATATGTATATTAGGAACATTTTTCTTTATGTAACGAGAATGGGAAGTCTCAGATAAAACGTCTTGGAGATGGAAAACATTTCCTTTTGTGTTCAGTGAAAGAACAGGGCGTTAAAATGACATGAGGTTTTATAAATGATTTCAAAGGTGGTAGCACCTTGTTTGGATCTGGTTTGGACTTGAGCACCAACTGTTGTGATTTGAGCAGTTCTCCTAGCGTTCCCTGCCTGGCCTTTTCAAAACGAACACAGCCTGGTTTCGGTATAAATTTCACCCCCCAAAAAGCGAAAAAAAGCCAATCCCTGGCCAAAGGATGATATCGTATTCATGCACGGCGGGGTGCAGCTCCAATCATTAATCTCCGTCCAACATGTGAGAAATCCTAGAGATGAATAACCGGGCAGAGAGCGCGGCGTGACCTCTGCGCTAGAACAATGGACCCTCATGTGCTTTCCAGCTTAGCAGACAGTCCGGAATTTCTGTTTGGAAGCAATCGCTACTGTCTATATAATATTTAAGGCCTATTCATGGAGTAACTGGCAAAGAATAAAAGGGCTTCCGCTGCTCGCATCTGCTGGAGAAGGATGTGGTCCTGTGCCTGCTCCTCCTCTCCTGCCTCTGTGCAAATAGCACAACATAGGAGACAGTTGTTTCTGGCTGCCCCTATGCCTGTCATGCCTGTCAAGAGAAATCCCATGAATTATGACTCTTCCAGATGTAAGAGATTTCTAAGTTGCCTTGAACAGCCTGCGGTTTGTGGTGAGAGACAGACAGAGAGAGAAAGAAAGAGAGAGAGAACGAGAGAGAGGAGTCCATACTTTGTCTCATTCGAAATGCTCATGGTCAGTGTTTTTCCCTCTTTCTTTTTATTTTGCTTTTCCCTCTTTTTTTCGGTCTGTTATACAAATCTGCCTTTTTGTACCACTTATGTAAAGATGAAAAGAACGACGCAGTTCAAAAGGAAAGGGAAAAAACACAACGATTATATCACTTTATATTGTTTCCTCAAATTATTTAATGGAAGGGAAATTTTTTCTGGATATATTTGTTTTAGAAAATTTAGAAAATCAACTTTTAAACATATAATAGTGTTTTTTTTTACACTTGGAACTACATACGACGTGATGTTTAGAAGTTAAATGGATTTTTTTCTTTTGTCTGTATATTATAATGCAGTTCAAAAGACTTTCATTTTAAATATTTTTTAAACCAAATATTAGAAAAGACTCTCACATACTTTTGCTTTCTTTCTCTTTCGCACTTCCTTTCTTTCACACTTTTTCTTTCTCACTTTCGCATTGTCCATTTAAGTGTCTTTTAAAACACATATGTACAAGAAAAACAGACTAACTTTCTTTCTTTCTTTTTTCTTACACGTTCAATCCATGTAAATCTTTTAAAAGATAAATTAGAAAAACAGACTCTCACCTGCTTTTTCTTTCTTTCTCTTTCGCACTTCCTTTTTTACACTTTCTTTTGCACTTTTGCATTCAGTCCATTTGTGTCTTTTAAAAACACATATGTACAAGAAAAACATGCTCTAACCTTTCTTTCTTTCTTTCTTTCTTTCTTTCTTTCTTTCTTTCTTTCTTTCTTTCTTTCTTTCTTCTTTCGCACTTCCTGTCTCTTTTTTTTGGCAATTTCTTTTGCACTTTCACATTGTCCATTTAAGTGTCTTTTAAAACACGTATGTACAAGAAAAAGACTTTCCTTCCTTATTTCTTTTTTCTTTCTTTCTTTTTCTTCTTTCGCGCTTTTCTTTTGCAGTTTCACATTCAGTCAATTTTTAAAACATATACAAGAAAAATAGACTCTAACCTACTTTCTTTCTTTCTTTCTTTCTTTCTTCCTGTCTTTGCACTTTTCTTTAGCAGTTTCTTTTGCACTTCCGCATTGTCCATTTAAGTCTTTTAAAACACATATGTACAAGAACAGACTTTCCTTCTTTTTTTCTTTCTTTCTTTTTCTTTCTTTCACGCTTTTCTTTCGCACTTTCTTTTGCAGTTTCACATTCAGTCAGTTTTTAAAACACATGTACAAGAAAAAGACTCTAACCTTTCTTTTAGTCTTTCTTTCTTTCACATTCAAACCATTTAATTTCTTTTAAAACATGTACAAGAAAAACAGAATTTCTTTCTTTTTTCTCTTTCACACATTCGCACTTTCACCTATTTCTTTCGCACTTTCTTTTGCATTTTCACATTCAGTCAATTTTTAAAACACGTACAAAAAAACAGACTCTAACCTTCTTTCTTTCTTTCTTTCTTTCTTTTTTCTTTCTTTCTTTCTTTCTTTCTTTTCTTTCTTTCTTTCACATTCAGTCCATGTGTCTTTTAAAACACATATGTACAAGAAAAACAGACTTTCTTTTTTCTTTCTTTTTCTTTTTTCCGCACTCTTTCGCACTTTCTTTTGCACTTTGTCAATTTTTATAACACATATGTACAAGAAAAACAGACTCTAACCTTTCTCTTTCTTTCTTTCTTTCTTTCTTTCTTTTTCTTTCACCACGTTTGATACATTTAAAGGGGTGTCTTTTTAAAACAATGGCCGTAACAGAAAATCAGACTCATTACCTGTGGCACTTTCTTTCTTTTCTTTTTCTTTCTTTTTCTTTTTTCTTTCTTTCTAGCTTTTTGCTTTTTTAGATTGCTTTTCTTTAGCACTTTCTTTTTGCAGTTCATTCAGGTCGGTTTTCAAAACAACATTTATGTACAAGAGAAACAGACTCTAACCTTTTTTCTTTCTTTCTTTCTTTCTTTCTTTCTTTCTTTCTTTCTTTCTTTCTTTTTCTTTCTTTCTTTCACATTCAGTCCATGTCTTTTAAAACACATATGTACAAGAAAAACAGACTTTCTTTCTTTTTTCTTTCTTTTTCTTTTTTCCGCACTCTTTCACACTTTCTTTTGCACTTTGTCAATTTTTATAACACATATGTACAAAAAAAACAGACTCTAACCTTTCTTTCTTTCTTTCTTTCTTTCTTTTTAACTTTCTTTTTTCTTTCTTTCACATTTAGTGATTGTTTAAATTGTCTTTTAAAACATGTACATATTAGAAAATCAGACTCCTTACCTGCTTCTTTCTTTCTTTCTTTCTTTCTTTCTTTTTCTTTCTTTCTTTTTCTTTCTTTCACGCTTTTCTTTCGTGCTTTTCTTGCGCACTTTCTTTTGCAGTTTCACATTCAGTCAATTTTTCAAACACGTATGTACAAGAAAAACAGACTCTAACCCTTCTTTTAGTCTTTCTTTCTTTCACATTCAATTTAAGTGTCTTTTAAAACACATATGTACAAGAAGAACAGACTTTCCTTCTTTCTTTCTTTCTTTCTTTCTTTCTTTTTCTTTCTTTCAGCTTTTCTTTAGCACTTTCTTTTGCATTTCACATTCAGTGGTTTTCAAAACATGTGAAAAACAGACTTAACCTTCTTTCTTTCTTTCTTTCCTTCCCCTTGTTTTGCTTTCTTTCTGTGTCTTTTCTTTCTTTCTTTCTTTCTTTCTTTCTTTCTTTCTTTCCTTCCCTTATTTCTTTCTTTCTATCTTTTTCTTTCTTTCTTTCTTTCTTTCCACATTCAGTCCAAGTGTATTTTAAAACACATATGTTACCAAAGAAAACAGACTCTAACCTTTCTTTCTTTTTTCTTTCTTTCTTTCTTTCTTTCTTTCTTTCTTTCTTTCTTTTGCATTTAGTCCATTTAAGTGTCTTTTAAAACATATGTACATATTAGAACATCAGACTCTCACCTGCTCTTTCTTTCTTTCTTTCTTTCTTTCACACTTTTCTTTTGCACTTTCTTTTGCACTTTCACATTCAGTCAATTTTTAAAACACGTACAAAAAACAGACTCTAACTTTTCTTTCTTTCTTTCTTTCGCATTTAGTCCATTTAA
The DNA here is from genome assembly GCA_012976165.1 of Labeo catla. NCBI lineage: Eukaryota > Metazoa > Chordata > Actinopteri > Cypriniformes > Cyprinidae > Labeo > Labeo catla. Next base: position 160,721 of record VONZ01000163.1, read on the forward strand.
GCGTCTTTTAAAACATGTACATATTAGAAAATCAGACTCTCACCTGCTTCTTTCTTTCTTTCTTTCATTTTCACAATCATGAATGCATTGAAGTGTCTTTGGAAACACACACATGTACGTATTACTCATAACTTTGGCGTTTGGTCAGTGGTGCTCATTAAGACTTTGGGGAAGGACAGTTTATTTGAAATTATTAAAGCATTAGGTTCACTAATGTATCAGTTTAAAACAAAAATCAATAAGTGAAACCTAATCTCACTCTCGTTGGAAACTCTTCTGGCTGGATATGTTTTCCTCGCTCTGCTCTTAAATGGTAATGCAATTTGCCATCACTAAAACCTCCCCTGTAATTGCTGATTGCCCTGCTCTGAGCTGAAATCGCATATTAGATATGCTCCAACTTCTTCCCTTCCTCATGTCACACACACACACTTTGATCATGGTAACCTCCTCAAGCACCTGGACATTATTATTATTATTTCTCATGTCAGTTGTCACACTAGTCATTGCTGTTCCACCTTACTTAGTCTGCCTTAAACACTCTTAATGGTAGGCTTAACATCGGTTTCCCCAAACCACGCCGTACATCAGTGTCCGTGAGTCCTGCGTGGAAATGAAATGAGCTAAATGAGCTTAATTAGGAGCTGGGTGTATCTGTGTGGCTACTTCAACATCTGCTAGCGATTGCAGGGGATTCGTCTGATCAGGGGTCAGGCTACGAGAGCCTGGAGGTATAATTGTTTTAATTCAGCAGTGCGTTTACCGCATTGGGTGTTTATGTGTGTATGTGTGTGCGTTTGATTATGTTTTGAGAGTTCAATGCAGCTTTTCTTTCACATGTGACTCATGAGCTTCCCAGACGAGGAGCTCAAAAACCTTAAAGGGATACATCACAGAAAAATTACATTGTGTCATTTAATGTGCATCATGTTGGTCCAAACTCGTATGACTTTCTTTTTTTATGGAACACAAAGGGATATTCTGGCTTTTGTTTTGCATACGTTGTTATTTACATACTGTTGTGGAATTGATCAATTTTTGTTTTAATGAGCTTATTTTTAGTTTTTATTTTAATTTTAAATTTATTAGTATAGTTATGCTTTGTGTCATTTATTTTTTTAATATTTTATTTACTTTTAATTAATCAATTTATTTTACTTTTTCACTTAGTTGCATTTCAGTTATTTTATTTTTTATTTTTTGTCTTGTTTAATAAGTTACATTATTTAATTTCAACTTAATTTCAGTTAGCAAAAACATTTTCCTAATATTTTAAGCAGAAGGTTTGATCTCACAAAAAAAAACAAAAAAACAAACAAACAAAAAAAACCCAAGTTAAGTTATGATTTTAGTTATGGCAGGAAGGAACAAAGCGTTTGAAGTAAAATGTAAAAAGTAAAATGCAAAAATACTTGCATGGAACACTTTTATGAACCTATTGTGGCATTTTTTTTTTTTATGTTGTCTGATAACTTTAGTTCACTTTCATTATTTCATTATGGAAAGAGCGGTCAGGATAAATGTAAATTTTTTAAAAATAAAGTAAAATAAAATAAAATAAAATAAGAAAGATCTTTTGTGTTCCACAATGTGCATTTGGAACAAAATGAGGGTGAATAAATGACAAAATAAATAATAAAATAAAATAAAAATAATAATAAAATAAAATAAAATAAAGTAAAAAAAAAAAATAAAATAAAATGTGTTCCACAATGATTAAATCACAAAATTAATAATTTAATATATTTTTTAAATATATATTTTTAAACGCGTTAAAAACGTTTTTGGTAGGAAGGCAACAAAGTGTTTGAAGTAAAATAGAAAAACGCATTATTCGTGTGGAACACATTTATGATCTTATTGTGGCTTTTTTATGCTGTCTGATAGCTTTCATTCACTTTCATTAAATGGAAAGAGCATAAAATAAAATGAAAATAAAATAGTGTGCATTTGGAACTAAATAAGGGTGAATAAATGATAAAATAAATACTTTTAAAAAAAAAATCACTTTAAAACCTGTTTTGGCAGGAAGGCAACAAAGCGTTTGAAGTAAAATGTAAAAAGTAAAATGCAAAAATACTTGTATGGAACACTTTTATGAACTTATTGTGGCATTTTTTATGCTGTCTGATAACTTTCATCATATGGAAAGAGCATAAAATAAAAATCATCTTTTGTGTTCTACAATGTGCATTTGAAACAAAATAAGGGTGAAAGTATGTATTTCACAAAATATTTTTTGGCTGATGTATTTCTTCAAAAACTGTTTGGAAAAGAGACAACGAAGTGTTGAAGAAAAAGTAAAACAGAAAAAAGGGAAACATTTAGATAAAGCAAGATGTCATGTACATGAAAATGTTTATGGAACCATTTTTCATGCTCATTTGATCTAAGCGTAATGCAGACGGTCAGTCCCTCTCCACCATACGGTTGCCACTTCCTCATTCCTGAATCCGTCATTGCGTTTTTTCATTACAACAAGCACGTCCCTCCGATTTTTCTCCGAAATGCTTAATATATTCATCAGCAGCATGTCCTGAAGCTCTGGAAGTAAATCTTTGTTTCATGTGAATTAAAGAAGCACTGATGCACAGCCCCCGTTCCACCGCAGCTCGAAACCTGCCGTGCCCTTGAAAAACTCGACTAAATCAACAGGATTGTGCGCCGGTTCAGCCGAGGAAATGATTCTGACGCTCAGAAATGCAGCGCCATTAGCATTCCGATGGCAGCATTAACTTTAAGGCACAATCTGCACTGCTTTCAAGTTGAAACGGGAACCCTGAACTGAAAAGCAGACAGTTTTGTGTAGCATTAGTGGCACCGCCAGACAACTCACACTCTTCCTCTGGTCTTTCCCTCAGACACATCTGCGCTTTCTCCACCTCGTATAGCAAAAAAAAAAAGCTGTCAGGATTTACAAGGTGACAAAAAATGACATTGCGGTGTAGCCAGAGCATGTGCTTTTGTATTGTTAGACACTTCCTAAATGGACTTTGGGGAAATTTATGAGGAAATGCAGCAGTCTTCTCTTATTTCTGGGATGTATGAATATAGAAGGTGAGAGATTTGTTTTTGTAAATTCCCTAGGTGAAACTGAATTCAGATCTACAATGCTAAGGCTTAAATCAATTACACACATCTTTTTTTAACACCGAATTGTGTGCCGTGTCCTAGCGGTGGTCCTCCTACTTTATTCCGCAGTTAATTACAATCTCCTATAATGAGAGATTGACTTCATGGCAACACTTAAGGCTTTCTTTCAACTATTTTCTCCTCTTTTGTATCCTGTTACCCTGCGTTTGAGATCTGTTAATGAGTCTGAACACAATTAGCCCACCATTCTGACATCTTAATTGCTGCTATTTGATCCGGAGATCGGGTTCCCTCACAGATGCAGCACTTAGCTTGATCTTATAGATTATTGCACCCGGAAGGTTCTTCTCTTAAATGTAGCTAACAGGTTGAGAATTAATGAATCTTCAGCCTTGTATATCCTGCCGTGGCTTTTCGCTTTGTTTAGTGTTTCGCATGCACGCGTTCAAGCTCTCGCTGACAATTCTGGGGTTTTTTAGTCGTTTCCCACTCTTCTTCCGAGTTTTGCTTTGTTGTCATGGTGCTGAGCCATCACAGTTGTCTTGGCAACATGTGTCAGTTTTCATGGAGAGCATATAAATGTCATGCAAAAAGAGACGATTTGGGAATCAAAGTCTCTGCTGCCAGGAGTTCGTATCGGCTGGGATCCGCACTGCCATGTTCGGCTCGAGTTGCAACCGCCTCCATAAATAACACACACATCTGTACTGGATGTGTCAGAGGTTTTTTTTTTTTTTTCCATAAATTATACATTATTACAGCAAATTATCGTAGTATTGCTTCCTCTGCTGATGATAATTAAGATTTATTATTATAATGTAAACACACTGATTATAATATTATATTACTTATTATAACTTTTCAAATCTAAATCAGTCCTTATTTCAATTCTTTATATTATTGATTTATACTACAAATATATTGTTTTATATAATAGCTTAAAATAATAAAATATTGAAATAATAATAATAATAAGTATTATTATTTTTATTATTATTAATATTATTATTATTAGGAAAACACTCACACTGACCCCGGCTTGGTTATTTTATACCAATATTAATATGGTTTATTTATAATAGACCATGTTACAGGACCAAAATATTATATTACATAAATTATTCTAATTGTTTTAAAATCTAAATGATTTATTAAAGTAACTGATTAATTCTTATTCATCCATATAT